>CAKNXH010057844.1:0-14691 GCA_932178445.1 Andricus quercusramuli
CAAATTGGTAACGTAATTTATTGCCGATATCCTATAAATTCAAAGAGTCAAAGCTATTTGACAGAAAAAAATGAAAAGAAATATTTTAGACTTTCTAAATAAAAATCTAGTTTTAAAAATTATTCAAGAGATTTTCCACTTCCACATACTTCGTGTGGTTTTGCAGACGACATTGTGAGATGTTCCATCAAAAAATCAGAACAATCTGGTTTAATTTGAGAAATAACTTTTGGATCCTCAATAGAAACTAAAATCGTTTTGTGCCAATCACTTTCGAAACTGGTTCCTAGCAAAACAGTCCGCTGTTTATCTTTTTGATCACATACTGCAAGTATCGAAAGTTTCCAATCAGGTTTTGCATTTTCTAGACACATATTTATCGCCGCGCTGTAAAATGGATAGAAATTTAAAAAATGGTAACATTTTTTATTAATTAATTATTAATTAGTATTTAATTTAATAGATAGAATTTAAAACTAAGCTTCTGAGAGTTAATTGATTTTAAAACATCAAAGAAAAGTGTTGCTTAGATTATTTTATCTACGCAGACTTCACAGCCATAAAAAAACAATTAATTTTCTACCAAAATAGATGAATTTTCAACCAAAGAGTTAAGTTTTTAAGCTAAAAAATCGAATGGTTAGGAAAACAGTTGACTATTAAACCCAAAAAATAAATTTTTTTCAACAAAGAAGTTAATTTTTAACCTAATAGTTGAATTTTTTACCAAATAATGTAATTTTCAAATAAAAGAGATTACACTTCAACAACCAAAAATATTTGCATTTTTAAACAAATAATTGAATTTTTGACAATAAAAATTAATTTTACACAAAACAGTTGCATTTACAACTAAATAGTTGAATTTCCGACCCAAAAGGACGATTTTTTTAACCAAATAGGACGATTTTTAAATAAGTAGATTTTTCACGAAAGTGGGAGAATAAATTCTCCTAAATAAAATTATTGTAAAGCTCTTTAAAATTCTAACATTTCAAATAAAAATGTTGCCTTTTTAAATATTAAATTATTAATTTTCTTACGAAAAATTAATTTTAAACCAAGACAAATTAATTTTTGAGCAAAACAGACGACTTTTTCAGAAGATATTTGAATTTTCAACCAGGAAAGTTGATTTTTCATCAAAAGGTTAATTTTTAATCAAGAAAGATTCATTTTCAACCAAGAAAGACGACCTTTATATAAAAAAAGATTTATTTTCAACCAGACAGTTAAATTTTGAACTAAAAAATGAACTTATAACCGAGAAGATTAATTTTCTTTCAAAAATGACGAATTTTCAACTAAAAAAGATAAATTTTCAACCACATTTTCAAGAAAATAATTAAATTTTTAACAAAAGAGATTTCAACTAAAATTATGAATCTGAAAAAAATGAATTCCCAACGAAAAATGTAAGAGTTGATATTGCAACAAGAAATATTTTAATTTAAAATAAAAGCCAATCGAATTCAACCAAAAAGACGCATATTCAACAAAATAATTATATTTTTAACCACAGAGATTAGTCCTCAACTAAAATGATGAATTTTTAACAAAGTAAATCAAATTTCAACCATGTATTTGAATTTCAAAAAAATGAATTTTCAACGAAAAATGAAATAGTCGATATTTTAACCAAAAAAGATGTTTACTTTAAACCAAAAACAGTTGAATTCAACCAAAAAATACGAATTAAAAAAAAGCTTAATTTATAATCAAGAAGATAAATTTTCAACTAAAACTATGAATCTTCAACAACAAAAATAACTATTACCAAAGTAGCTCAAATTTCATTCAAGTAGTTGAATTTTCAAGCAAATGTGTAATAGTTGATATTTAAACTAAAAAAAAAAACATTTTAATTTAAAATAAAAAACAGTCGAATTCAACCAAAAAATACGAATTTAAAAAAGTTAAATTTGTAACCAAGAAGAAAAAAATGAATTCTCAATGAAAAATGTAATAAATGATATTTCAAGCAAAAAATATTTTCACTCGAAGTCAAAAACAGTGGAATTCAACCAAAAAAGACGCGCTTTCAAGAAAATGATTAAATTTTTAACCAATGAGATGAATTTTCAACTAAAATGACGAATCTTCAACGATAAAAAAGAAATTTTCAATAAAGTTTTTCAATTTTCAAATAAATAGTTGAATTTAAAAAAAAAAAATCAATTCTCAACGAAAAATGTAATAGTTGATATTTCAAGCAAAAAATATTTTTACTCGAAATCAAAAACAGTCTAATTCAACCAAAAAGATGCATTTTCAACAAAATAATTACATTTTTAACCACAAAGATAAATTTTAAAATAAAATCATGATTTTTTAACAAAGTAGATCTACTGTCAACCGTGTAGTTGAATTTTTTGACAAAACAAATGAATTATCAACAAGAAATGTAATAGTTGATATTTCAACCAAAAACATTTTTACTTTAAGCCAAAAACAGTTGAATTCAATGAAAAAATACGAATTTAAAAAAAGTTAAATCTATAACGAAAAAGATTCAAAATTATGCATCTTCAACAACAACAAAATTAACAACGTAGTTGAATTGTCAACCGAGTAGTTGAATTTTCAACAAAAAAAAAAAAAAATTAAGTTTTAACTATAAATGTAATACAGTTGATATTTCAACCAAAAATATAATATTTTTATTTTCAGCCAAAAACAGTTGAATTCAACAAAAAAATACCAATTAAAAAAAGGTTTATTTATAACCAAGAAGATTTAAAATTATGAATCTTCACAAAAAAAAAATTACCAAAATAGTTCAACTTTCAACCAAAAATGTAATAGTTCATATTTCAGCTAAGAATATTCAAATAAAAAAAACAGTTAAATTCAACCAAAAAATACGAATTTTCAACAAAATAGTCAAATTTTCAAGAATAGGGGAAAGATTGTGAAGTCTGCCTACGAGTATAATTTATTAACCAAAATGCTAGTTGATAACAATTATTTAATTTTGTTAAATCTCGTAAACTTATTAAGTAATCGATTTAATGATTAGATTTTCTTACCGAGCATCTTCTACACTGATTGGAAGATGATATTCTTCTTTCATTAACCAATATCTTTTCGGATTGATAATTGATTCATTGAAACTATCTTTGCCGAAAGAATATTCCAAAGGCGACCCAGTCACTTCTGAATCTAAATCATGATTAAATTGAAAACATTATTTAAAAAAAATTCTACATCATAATATTGTATACAAAAATATTATTAAAAATAAACAGTTAAAATTAATGTTAAAAAGTTTTTGGTTGCGGGTAAATTCGCATTTAATTAATTCATTTACAGTAAAAATAAATTAAATTATGAATTGCACAGCAATAATACAGAAGCGGCGGAGACTTTTTTCTAGGTGGGGATAGGGCCATAGTCTTATAATATTAAATGGCACAATTTGTGCATAGTATAATAATATTATACTGTGTAAAAATTTTACATAAATCATAAATGATAAATGAATAATAAATAGTAAATAATAAATAATAAATACAGGTATAAAATTCATATTTCCAAAGAGTTCACAAAGATTTAAATAATTTTGCAAAGATTTCACGAATTTTACAATGATTTCCCAAAGATTTCAAATATTTAGCACAGATTTCGGATAGATTAATAAGATTTCACAAAGACCTCAATGATTTTTCAAAGGGTTTACAAAATTTTCAGATATTACCAAATACTTCAACAATATTTTTAATATTTCGCAAAGATTTCGAAAGATTTTAGAAAAATTTTCACGAAGATTTCTATGATTTGCTCAAGATTTCACAAAGATTGCAAATATTTCGCAAAGATTTTAGATATATTTTACAAAGATTTGAATCATTTCCCAAAGATTTCAAATATTTCACAAAGAACTCGGATGGATTCAAATGATTTCACAAAGATTTAAATTATTTCACAAAATTTTTAGATAGATTTCAAAGAGTGCACAAAGATTTCAATGATTTCCCAAAGATTTCACAAATTTCACAAATATTTCGCAATGATTTCAAAGATTGCACAAAGATTCCAATGATTTCACAAATTTCACAAATATTTCGCAATGATTTCAAAGATTGCACAAAAATTCCAATGATTTCCCAAAGATTTCCAATATTTAGCACAGATATCTGAGAGATTAAAAAGATTTCACAAAGTTTTCACAATTATTTCACAAATCTTTCAGATAGATTTCAAATAGTGCACAAAGATTTTAATGATTTTCCCAAGATTTCACAAATATTTTGCAAAGATTTCAAAGATTGCACGAAGATTTCAATGATTTGCCAAAGATTTCAAATATTTAGCACAAATTTCGGATAGATTAATAAGATTTCACAAAGACCTCAATGATTTTTCAAAGGTTTCACAAATTTTTCAGATATTACCAAACATTTCAAAAATATTTTAAATATTTCGCAAAGATTTCGAAAGATTTTAGAAACATTTCACGAACATTTCAATGATTTCCTCAAGATTTCACAAAGATTTCAAAGATTTCAGATAGATTTCACAAAGATTTTAATGATTTCGTAAAGATTTAAAATATTTCGCAAATAATGCAGATAGATTTAAAAGATTTCACAAAGACTTCAATAATTTCGCAAAAATTACCAAATATTTCAAATATTTTTAAACGATTCCTAAAGAAATCAGAAAGATTTCACAAAGTTTGCAATGATTTTCTAAGGATTTCAAAGATTTCAAATCTTTCGCAAAGATTTCGAATGGATTTAAAAGATTTCACAAAGATTTAAATTATTTCACAAAATTTTCAGATAGATTTCAAAGAGTGCACAAAAATTTCAATGATTAATGAAGGAATTCACAAAGATTTCACAAATTTTATCAAATATTTCGCAGATTTCCAAATATTTCAGAAAGATTTCACAAAGATTTCAAATATTTCGCAAAGATTTCAGATACATTAAAAATATTTTATAAAAATTTCAGATGGATCTCAAAGAATGCACAAAGATTTCAATAATTTCACAAATATTATCAGATATTTCAAAAATATTTCAAATATTTCGCAAAGATTTCAGGAAGATTTTACAAAGATTTTTATGAGTTCATAAAGATTTCAAGTATTTCGTAAAGAAATCAGATAGATTTAAAAGATTTCACAAAGATTTCAATGGTTTCAATACTTTTTACAATTATTACAAAATATTTCAAAGATTCGGATAGATTTCAAGATTTCACAAAGATCTGAATTATTTCACAATATTTTCGAATAGATTTCAAAGATTGCACAAAAATTTCAATGATTTCCCAAGAGTTTCACGAAGATTTCAATAATTTAACAAATATTATTAAATATTTCAAACATTTCAAATATTTCGCAAAGATTTCACATATATTTCAATAATTTCCCAAAGATTTTGGAAAGATTTCAAATATTTCGCAAATATTTTAAACAGATTTTAAAGATTGCAAGAAGATTACAATGATTTCCCAAAGATTTCAATAACTTCACAAATATTATAAATATTTCGCAAATATTTCCAAAGATTTCACAAATACTTCAATGATTTCCCAAAGATTTCAAATATTTCTCAGAGATTTTAGATAGATTTCAAAGATTGCACGAAGATTACAATGATTTCCCAAAGATTTCAATAATTTCCAAAATATTATCAAATGTTTCACAAATTTAACAAAGATTTTCAAAGATTTCACAAATATTTCAATGATTTCACAAATTTTTCAAATATTTCGCAAAGATTTTAGGTAGATTTCAAAGATTGCATTAAGATTTCAATGAATTTCCAAAGATTTCAATAATTTCACAAATATTACCAAATATATCAATAATTTCTCAACTACTATCAAACATTTCGCAAAGATATCACAAATATTTCAATAATTTTCCAAAGAGATCACAAAGATTTCAATCATTTAATAAATATTACCGAATAGTTCTGAAAGATTACAGGATATTCCAAAGATTTCGGATAGATGCAAAAGATTTCACAAAGACTTTAATGGTTTCAATAATTTCACAATTATTACCAAATATTTCACAAAGATTTCAATTATTTCACAAATGTTTCAAATAGATTTCAAAGAGTGCACAAATATTTCAATGATTTCCCAAAGATTTCAAATATTTCGCAAATATTTTAGATAGATTTCAAAGATTGCACGAAGATAACAACGATTTTCCAAAGATTTCAATAATTTCACAAATATTACCAAATATATAAATAATTTCTGAACTATTATGAAATATTTTGCAAAGATTTCACAAATATTTTAATAATTCCATAAATATTATCAAATATTTCGCAAAGATTTCCAAAAATTTCACAAATATTTCCAATATTGCACAAACATTTTACACAGATATCACGAAGATTACAATTATTTTCCAAAGATTTCAATAATTTCACAAACATTATCAAATATTTCGCAAAGATTTCACAAATATTTCAATAATTTTCCAAAGGGATCACAAAGATTTCAATAATTTCACAAACATTATCAAATATTTCGCAAAGATTTCACAAATATTTCAATAATTTTCCAAAGGGATCACAAAGATTTCAATAATTTCACAAAAATTACCAAATATTTCAAAAATATATCAAATATTCACAAATTTTTCAAATAGGTTTCAAAGAGTGCACAAATATTTCAAATATTTCGCAAATATTTTAGACAGATTTCAAAGATTGCACGACGATTACAACGATTTCCCAAGTATTCCAGTAATTTCACAAATATTATCAAATATTTTAAAAATTTCGAAAAGATTTTCAAAGATTTCAATGATTTTCCAAAGATTTCAATAATTTCACAAATATTACCAAATATTTCAAAAATATATCAAATATTTCGGAAAGATTTCCAAAGATATCAGAAAGTTTATCGAAGATTTCAATGATTTTCTAAAGATTTCAAAGATTTCAAATATTTCGTAAAGATTTCAATTATTTCACAAATTTTTCAAATAGATTTCAAAGAGTGCACAAATATTTCAATGATTTCTCAAATATTTCAAATATTTCGCAAATATTTTAGATAGATTTCAAAGATTGCACGAAGATGACAATTATTTTCCAAAGATTTCGAATAATTTCACAAATATTACCAAATATATAAATAATTTCTCAAATATTATGAAATGTTTTGCAAAGATTTCACAAATATTTCAATAATTTCCCAAAGATTTCAATAATTACATAAATATTACCAAATAGTTCAGAAATATTATAGGATTTTTCAAAGATATAAAAGATTTTACAAAGATTTCAAACAGTTCGCAAAGATTTCGGATAGATGCAAAAGATTTCACAAAGACTTCAATGGTTTCAATAATTTCACAAATATTATCAGATATTTCAAAAATATATCAAATATTTTGAAAAGATTTCGCAAAGATTTCAATTATTTCACAAAAATTTCAAATAGATTTCAAAGAATGCACAAAAATTTCGATGTTTTTCCAATAATTTTCTCACGGAAAAGGGGAAAAATAGGGAAAGATTAAACATTTATTTTTACATGTCGAAAAGAAAAAACAATCTTTTTATAACAAATGTTAAATTTGAAAAAAAAACTTTCAATTATTTCTGCAATTAAAGAATTTATTTTTATAAATTGGATACTTTCATTGTAAATTTAAAACTACTTTCTTCAGTACAGCGAAGTGAAAATACTAAACTTAGTCGAATCGTTTGCGTTACAATTTGTGGGTCGACATCCAAAATAAGTGAAGAAAAAATTTTTTAATCGGTAAATATCTTCTGTTCTCTTTTGGAAATTTACAATAAAAACTTGTAATAATTTAAAAAAATGGTCTTATTAAAATTGTCTTCCTAAATGTACTGAAACGTGTTGTTTGGATTGATTCGAACCAGATTTTCTTCAGTTTGAACCAAAGAAACATGTTATTATTTTTTATTCATGGGAAACATTTTTTTTCGTTGTGTTTATAACGTTCCAAAATTGCAAAAAAAAAATGAAGTCCCAAAAATCCTAACTCACGAAAAAATTTTTTTTCCGAAAAACCAAAATAAAAATAAGATAAGGTTTGAACAAAATAGTTTAATTGTTGAATTAAGAACATCAGTTTTAACCAAAAATCGAGTAGTTACATTTTGGTTTCGAAAAATTAATTTTCAATTGATAAAACTGAATTTTCGCCCAAATTGTTGAATGTTGAAGCCTGAAAAAAGAATTTTCTACAATGCAGTTGATTTTCCGACATAAAAATATGAATTTTCAATTAAAAAGTTAATTTTGAGCAAAAAAAAATTTGTTACAATATATTTCGATTTTTAAATCAAAAATATAAGCTTTCAATACAAAAAATAATTTTCAATCAAAAATTGCAATTTTGAGTTTGAGAAAATGAATTTTTAACAAAGTAGTTTGATTTTCAACCCAAAAGACAGCTTTTCAACAAAATAAATATATTTTGAACCAAATAGTTAAATTTTTAACCAACTTTCTGCCAAAAATGTAAATTTTGAACGAAATTTGAACTTGCAACAAAATAGTTGAATTTTCGACTAAAAAATATCAATTTTCAAACACAAATGGAATAGTTCAATTGTGTTCAATTGGGTTTCGACAATAGTTAAATTTTCAAGTGAAGATTTAAAAAAATTATAAATTGCTCAGGTTAGAACATTCAAAGTTGCAGTTGATGAATTTGGAATATTCCATTTTTTAATTGAGTATTTAACTTTCTACATTTAAACTGAAATGTGTTAATCTTCCAATACTTGTTTGAAAAGTACTGTATATTTTGTAACTGTTCCAATTTTATATTGGATAATAACTTCTGTCTCCAGTTTTCACATTTTCAACTTGCTTTAAAATGTTTCATCTTCAAATTTGTTTACAGAGTATTATTTTTAATGGTCTGTACTTGGAACGTGTACCTTATTTATTCATAAATAATTTATTTGAATGCCATAATTGATTTAATTATTAATCAATACTAGGTACAATTTCCAATATCGCATATTTGAAGTGAAAAGGCGAAAAAGGGGAAGTTTTTTGAGAATAGTGAAAAAAAGGGGAATTTCAAGAAAAAAGGGGAACTAAGAAAAAAAGGGGAAGACTGTGCACCCTGTATAAAATATTTCGCAAAGATTTGCAAAGATTTCACAAATATTTCAATGATTTCCTAAATATTTCACAAAGATTTTACACAGATTTCATGAAGATTACAATGATTTCCCAAAGATTTCAATAATTTCAAAAATATTATCAAATATTTCAATAATATTTCAAATATTTCGCATAGATTTTAGATAGATTTCAAAGATTGCACGAAGATTACAATGATTTCCCAAAGATTTCAATAATTTTCAAAACATCAAATATTTCGCAAAAATTTTCAAAAATATCAGAAAGATTTCACAAAGATTTCAAATATTTCGAGTAGATTTAAAACATTTTGTACCTGGTAGATTTAAATGATTACCTACACATTTTACAAAGATTTCAATAATTTCACAAATATTATCAGATATTTCAAAAATATTTCAAATATTTTGCACCGATTTCAGAAATATTTTCATGATTTCAAAGATTTCACAAAGATTTCAAAGATTTCGAAAAGATTTCGGATAGATTAAAAATATTTCACAAAGATTTGAATGAATTTCCAAAGATTTCTATAATTTCATAAATATTACCAAATATATCAATAATTTCTCAAATATTATCAAACATTTCGCAAAGATTTCACAAATATTTCAATAATTTTCCAAAGATTTCATAAACATTTTAATTATTTCACAATATTTTCAAATAGATTTCCAAGACTGCACCAAAATTTCAATGATTTCCCAAGAGTTTCACAAAGATTTCAATAATTTAACAAATATTATTAAATATTTCAAAGATTTCAAATATTTCGCAGATTTCACAAATATTTCGCAGATTTCACAAAGATTTCAAATATTTCGTAAAGATTTTAGGTAGATTTCAAAGCATTTCACAAAGATTTCAATAATTTCACAAATATTATCAAATATTTCGCAAATATTTCCAGAGATTTCACAAATACTTCAATGATTTTCCAAAGATATCAAATATTTCGCAGAGATTTTAGATAGATTTCAAAGATTGCACGAAGATTACAATGATTTCCCAAAGATTTCAATAATTTCCTAAATATTATCAAATATTTCAAAAATTTCGCAAATATTTTCAAAGATTTCACAAATATTTCAATGATTTCCCAAAGATTTCGAATATTTCGCAAAGATTTTAGATAGATTTCAAAGACTGCACAAAGATTTCAATGATTTTTCAAATATTTCAATAATCTCACAAATATTATCAAATATTTCGCAAATATTTCCAAAGATTTCACAAATACTTCAATGATTTCCCAAAGATTTCAAATATTTCGCAGAGAGTTTAGATAGATTTCAAAGATGGCACGAAGATTACAATAATTTCCCAAAGATTTAAATAATTTCCAAAATATTATCAAATATATCAATAATTTCTCAACAACTATCAAACATTTCGAAAAGATTTCACAAATATTTCAATAATTTTCCAAAGAGTTCACAAAGATTTCAATAATTTCATAAATATTACCGAATAATTCTGAAAGATTACAGGATTTTCCAAAGATTTCGGATAGATGCAAAAGATTTCACAAAGACTTTAATGGTTTCAATAATTTCACAATTATTACCAAATATTTCACAAAGATTTCAATTATTTCACAAATGTTTCAAATAGATTTCAAAGAGTGCACAAATATTTCAATGATTTCCCAAAGATTTCAAATATTTCGCAAATATTTTAGATAGATTTCAAAGATTGCACGAAGATAACAACGATTTTCCAAAGATTTCAATAATTTCACAAATATTACCAAATATATAAATAATTTCTGAACTATTATGAAATATTTTGCAAAGATTTAACAAATATTTTAATAGATGCAAAAGATTTCACAAAGACTTTAATGGTTTTAATAATTTCACAAATATTACCAAATATTTCAAAAATATATCAAATATTTCGGAAAGACTTCCAAAGATATCAGAAAGTTTATCAAAGATTTCAATGATTTTCTAAAGATTTCAAATATTTCGCAGATTTCAATTATTTAAAAAAAAATTTTAATAGATTTCAAAGAGTGCACAAATACTTAAATTATTTCCCAAATATTTCAAATATTTCGCAAATATTTTAGACAGATTTCCAAGATTGCACGACGATTACAACGATTTCCCAAAGATTGCACGAAGATAACAATGATTTCCCAAAGATTTCAATAATTTCACAAATATTATCAAATATTTCGAAAAGATTTTTAAATATTTTAATGATTTTCCAAAATTTTCAAATATTTCGCAAAGATTTTAGATAGATTTCAAAGATTGCACTAAGATTTCAATAATTTCACAAATATTACCAAATTTATAAATAATTTCTCAAACATTATGAAATATTTTGCAAAGATTTTACAAATATTCCAATAATTTGCCAAAGATTTCAATAATTTCATAAATATTACCAAATAGTTCACAAATATTATAGGATTTTCCAAAGATTTAAAAGAGTTTACAAAGATTTCAAACATTTCGCAAAGATTTCGGATAGATGCAAAAGATTTCACAAAAACTTCAATGGTTTCAATAATTTCACAAATATTACCAAATATTAAAAAAATATATCAAATATATTGAAAAGATTTTCAAATATATCAGAAAGATTTTAATAATTTTCTAAAGATTTCAAAAATTTAAAATATTTCGCAGACTTCAATTATTTCACAAAATTTTCAAATAGATTTCAAAGAGTGCACAACAATTTCGATGATTTTCCAAGCGTTCCACAAAGATGTCAATAATTTCACAAATATTATCAAATATTTCGCAAAGATTTCCAAAAACTTGAGAAGTATTTCAATGATTTTCTAAATATTTCAAATATTGCACAAAGATTTTACACAGATTTCACGAAGATTACAATGATTTCCCAAAGATTTCAATAATTTCACAAATATTATCAAATATTTCGCAAAGATATCACAAATATTTCAATAATTTTCCAAAGAGATCACAAAGATTTCAATAATTTCATAAATATTACCGAATAGTTCTGAAAGATTACAGGATTTTCCAAAGATTTCGGATAGATGCAAAAGATTTCACAAAGACTTTAATGGTTTCAATAATTTCACAAATATTTCAAAAATATATCAAATATTTCGGAAAGATTTCCAAAGATATCAGAAAGTTTATCAAAGATTTCAATGATTTTCTAAAGATTTCAAAGATTTCAGATATTTCGCAAAGATTTCAATTATTTCACGTATTTTTCAAATATATTTCAAAGAATGCACAAATATTTCAATTATTTCCCAAATATTTCAAATATTTCGCAAATATTTTAGACAGATTTCAAAGATTGCACGACGATTACAACGATTTCCCAAAGATTTCAATAATTTCACAAATATTTCAATGATTTCCCAAAGATTTCAAATATTTCGTAAATATTTTAGATAGATTTCAAAGATTGCACGAAGATAACAATGATTTTCCAAAGATTTCAATAATTTCACAAATATTACCAAATATAAATATAAACACTTTCTCAACTATTATGAAATATTTTGCAAAGATTTCACAAATATTTCAATAATTTCATAAATATTATCAAATATTTCGCAAAGATTTCCAAAAATGTGACAAATATTTCAACGATTTTCTAAATATTTCAAATATTGCACACAGATTTCACGAAGATTACAATTATTTTCCAAAGATTTCAATAATTTCACAAACATGATCAAATATTTCGCAAAGATTTCACAAATATTTCAATAATTTTCCAAAGAGATCACAAAGATTTCAATCAGTTCATAAATATTACTAAATAGTTCAGAAAGATTACAGGATTTTCAAAAGATTTTAAAGATTTCAGATAGATTTCATAAAGATTTTAATGATTTCGTAAAGATTTCAAATATTTCGCAAAGAATTCAGATAGATTTAAAAGATTTCACAAAGACTTCAATAATTTCGCAAATATTACCAAAAATTTCAAATATTTTGAAACGATTCCTAAAGATATCAGAAAGATTTCACACATATTGCAATGATCTTCTAAGGATTTCAAACATTTCAAATCTTTCGCAAAGATTTCGGATGGATTTAAAAGATTTCACAAGCATTTAAATTATTTCACAAAATTTTCAGATAGATTTCAAAGAGTGCACAAAAATTTAAATGATTAATGAAGGAATTCACAAAGATTTTACAAATATTATCAAATATTTCACAAAGATTTCCAAATATTTTACAAAGATTTCACAAAGATTTCAATAATTTCACAAATATTATCGGATATTTCAAAAATATTTCAAATATTTCGCAAAGATTTCAGGAAGATTTTAATGATTTCATAAAGATTTCAAGTACTTCGTAAAGATTTCAGGAAGATTTTAATGATTTCATAAAGATTCAAGTATTTCGTAAAGATTTCAGACAGATTAAAATGATTTCACAAAGACTTCAATGGTTTCAATACTTTTTACAATTAATACAAAATATTTCAAAAACATATGGAATATTTTGAAAAGATTTCTAATGAAATTAGAAAGATTTCAATGATTTTCTATAGATTTCAAATATTTCGCAAAGATTTTGGATAGATTTCAAGATTTCACAAAGATTTTAATTATTTCAAAATATTTTCAAATAGATTTCAAAGAGTGCACAAAAATTTCAATGATTTCCCAAAGATTTTGGAAAGATTTCAAATATTTCGCAAATATTTTAAACAGATTTTAAAGATTGCACGAAGATTACAATGATTTCCCAAAGATTTCAATAATTTCACAAATATAATCAAATATTTCAAATGTTTCGCAAAGATTTCGCAAATATTTCAATGATTTCACAAAGATTTTAAATATTTCGTAAATATTTTAGGTAGATTTCAAAGACTGCACAAAGATTTCAATAATTTCACAAATATTATCAAATATTTCGCAAACAATTCCAAATATTTCACAAATACTTCAATGATTTCCCAAAGATTTCAAATATTTCGCAGAGATTTCAGATAGATTTCAAAGATTACACGAAGATTACAATAATTTTCCAAAGATTTCAATAATTTCCAAAATATTATCAAATATTTCAAAAATTTCGCAAAGATTTTCAATGATTTCACAAATATTTCAATGATTTCACAAAGTTTTTAAATATTTCGCAAAGAATTTAGGTAGATTTGAAAGATTGCACAAAGATTTCAATGAATTTCCAAAGATTTCAATAATTTCACAAATATTACCAAATATATCAATATACTTTCTCAACTACTATCAAACATTTCGCAAAGATTTCACAAATATTTCAATAATTTTCCAAAGAAATCACAAATATTTTAATCATTTCATAAATATTACCAAATAGTTCAGAAAGATTACAGGCTTTTCCAAAGATTTCGGATAGATGCAAAAGATTTCACAAAGACATTAATGATTTCAATAATTCCACAAATATTACCAAATATTTCGGAAAGATTTCCAAAGATATCAGAAAGTTTATCAAAGATTTCAATGATTTTCTAAAGATTTCAAAGATTTCGCAAAGATTTCAATTATTTCACAAATTTTTCAAATAGATTTCAAAGAGTGCACAAATATTTCAATTATTTCCTAAATATTTCAAATATTTCCCAAAT
>CAKNXH010057844.1:20018-37267 GCA_932178445.1 Andricus quercusramuli
ATTTCTTTATTCGCCCTGAAGTATTCAAATTCATATTGAATTCTTCTCAATTCCCTACAATTTTACTGAAATCAACAAAATATTTTGGAATTAAAATTTTTTTTCAATTCATTGGAATTCTCTTGAATTTTTTTATTTATCCTGAATTTGTTTGAAGTCACTTGAATTCGTCTAAATTCCCTACAATATTTTACTGAAATCAGTGGAATATATATTTTTTTCCAGTACATTTGGAATTCATCCTGTATCCATATCATTTATCCTGAATTTTTTGGAAATCTCTTAATTTTTTTCTTAATTTACCCTGCATTTTTTTAATTCGCTTGCATTTTTCTAAATGCCCTCAATTCTTCTCAATTCAGTGGATTTTTTTAATGCACCCTGAAGACTTCAAATCCACATTTTGGATTTTTTTCCAATTAATTTAAAATCATTTGCAATTCAGCCTGAATTGTTATTGTTGATTTTGAATTCTTTACAATTCTCTTGATTTTTTTTAATTCACCTTGAATTCTTCTAAATTCCATCTAATTTTCCTGAAATCAATGAAATATTTTGGATTTTTTAAATTTTCATTCATTTATATGAATTGATTTGGAATTTAACTGTAATTCTTATCACTCATCCTGAATTCTTTAAATTCTTTAGAATTCTCTTAATTTTTTTTCAATTTACCATTCATTTTTTTAAATTCATTTGAATTCTTCTAAATTACTCTCAATTTAATGGATTAAAAACAAATTTGATTTAATTCAACCTGAAGTCTTTTAAATTCACCTTGAAATCTTCTAAATTCCTTACAATTTTACTGAAATTAATGGAATATTTTTTATTTTTCTTCAATTCATTTAGAACTCAACCTAATTTGTTAATGTTTATCTAAATTCTATTGAATTTATTGGAATTCTCTTTTTTTTTTTTATTCACCCTGAAAATATTTTAATTCACTTTAAAATCTTCTAAAAATGGAATTTTTTCAATTCATCGGAATTATTTTAGAATTCAGTCTAAATTTTTATTATTTATCCTGAATTATGTGGTAATCTCTTGATTGTTTTTTCAAATATAACCTTAATTTTTTTAATTCACATGAATTCTTCTAAATTTACTCAATTCTACTAAATTCAGTGGATTTCTTTATTCGCCCTGAAGTATTCAAATTCATATTGAATTCTTCTCAATTCCCTACAATTTTACTGAAATCAACAAAATATTTTGGAATTAAAATTTTTTTTCAATTCATTGGAAATTCAACCTGAATTGTTTTTATTTATCCGGATTTCTTTTTAATTCTTTTGAATGCATTGGAATTTTTTTATTTATCCTGCAGTTTTTTGAAGGCACTTGAATTCCTATAAATTCCCTAGAATATTTTACTGAAATCAGTGAAATATTTTGAATTTTTTTAGTACATTTGGAATTCAACCTGAATCCATATTATTTATCCTGAATTATTTGGAAATCTCTTCATTTTTTTAAATTTACCCTGCGTTTTTTTAATTCGCTTGAATTTTTCTAAATGCCTTCAATTCTTCTCAATTCAGTGGATTTTTTAAATGCACAACAAGTCTTCAAATCCACCTTGAAGTCTTCTAAATTTCATATAATTGTACTGAGCTGAAATATTTTGGATTTTTTTTCAATTAATTTGAAATCAGTTGGAATTCAGCCTGAATTGTTATTGTTGATCTTGAATTCTTTGCAATTCTCTTTATTCTTTTCAATTTACCATGAATTTTGTTGAATTCATTTGAATTCTTCTAAATTCCTCTCAATTTAATGGATTTTTTTCGAATTTTCTCTTTAATTCAACCTGAACTCTTTTAAATTCACCTTGAGATCTTCTAAATTCCCTACAATTTTACTGAAATTACTGAAATATTTTCTATTTTTCTTCAATTCATTTCGAAGTCATCAATCTTTTTTTACCGGAAAAAATTCAAAATATTCCACTGGTTTCAGTAAAATATTGTAGGGAATTTAGACGAATTCAAGTGACTTCAAACAAATTCAGGATAAATAAAAAAATGCAAGAGAATTCCAATTAATTCAAAAGAATTTAAAAGAAATCAGGATAAATAACAACAATTCAGGTTGAATTTCCAATGAATTGAAAAAATTTTTAATTCCAAAATATTTTGTTAATTTCAGTAAAATTGTAGGGAATTAAGAAGAATTCAATATGAATTTGAATAATTCAGGACGAATAAAGAAATCCACTGAATTTAGTAGAATTAAGCAAAATGCAGGTTATATTTAAACAAACAATCAAGAGATTTCCAAATAATTCAGGATAAACAATAAAAATTTAGACTGAATTCTAAAATAATTCCAATGAATTGAAAAAAATTACATTTTTAGAAGATTTCAAAGTGAATTAAAATATTTTCAGGGTGAATTGAAAAAAAATTGAGAGAATTCCAATAAATTCAATAGAATTTAGATAAACATTAACAACTTAGGTTGAATTATAAATCAATTGAAGAAAAATAAAAAATATTCCATTAATTTCAGTAAAATTGTAGGGAATTTAGAAAATTTCAAGGTGAATTTAAAAGTCTTCAGGTTGAATTAAACAAAGTTTTTTTTAATCCATTAAATTGAGAGTAATTTAAAAGAATTCAAATGAATAAAAAAAAATTAATGGTAAATTGAAAAAAAATCAAGAGAATTCTAAAGAATTTAAAGAATGCAGGATGAATGATAAGAATTACCGTTGAATTTTAAATCAATTCATATAAATGAAATAAAATTTTTAAAATACAAAATATTTAATTGATTTCAGTAAAATTAGATGGAATTTAAAAGAATTCAAGTTGAATTAAAAAAATTCATTGAATTGAGATAATTTCGAAGAATTCAAGTGAATGCAAAAAAATCAAGAGAATTGCGAGGAATTCAAAAGAATTCAAAATCAACAATAACAATTCAGGCTGAATTCCAAATGATTTTAAATTAATTGAAAAAAAAATCCAAAATATTTCAGTTCAGTATGATTAGATGGAATTTAAAAGAATTCAAGGTGGATTTGAAGACTTCGGGTGTAATAAAAAAAATCCATCGAATTGAGAAGAATTGGGTAGTGTAGGGAATTTAGACGAATTCAAGTGACTTCAAAATAATTTAGGATAAATATAAAAATTTAAGAGAATTCAAAGGAAATCAAAAGAATCAAGAATAATTCAGGATAAATAATAACAATTCAGACTGAATACTGAATGAATTAAAAAAAAATTAATTCCAAAACATTTAATTGATTCCAAATAAAATTGTAGGGAATTTAGAAGAATTCAAGTGACTTCAAAATAATTTAGGATAAATATAAAAATTTAAGAGAATTCAAAGGAAATCAAAAGAATCAAGAATAATTCAGGATAAATAATAACAATTCAGGTTGAATACTGAATGAATTAAAAAAAAATTAATTCCAAAACATTTAATTGATTCCAAATAAAATTGTAGGGAATTTAGAAGAATTCAAGGTGATTTTGAAGGCTTCAGGGCGAAAAAATGCAGGTTATATTAAACAAAATCAAGAGAGTTCTAAAGAAATCAGGATAAATTATAATAATTCGGGTTGAATTCCACATGAATTGAAAAAATTCCAAAATTATTTCACCGATTTCGGTCAAATTGTTTGGAATTTAGAAGAATTCAAGTTGAATTTAAAAGATTTACGGGCGAATTTAAAAAAAATTCCATTGAATCGAATATTTTAAGAAGAATTCAAGTGAAATAAAAAAAATGCGGGGCAAATAAAAAATTTAAGAGAATTCAACAAAATTCAAGATAAATAATAACAATTCAGGGTAAAACAAATCAAGAGAATTCCAAAAAATTCAAAAGACTAAAAAATATTTCAAGTTAATAAAACAAAATGTTTAAAATAAAAAAAAAAGTCCATTGAACTGAGTGGATTTCAACAAAATTTTAAAGAATTCAGGGTTAATTATAACAGTTCAGGGTAACTGAAAAAATTCAAGAGATTTCCAAAGAATTCAAAAGAATCAAAAATATTTCAAGTGAATAAAATAAAATGTTTTAAATAACAAAAAATCAATTGAAATCAGTGGATTTCAAACGAATTTCAAAGAATTCAGGCTGAATTCAAAATAATTCAAAAGAATTCGAAGTAACTAAAAAAAGCAAAAATCCTTGGTTTTCCTGTTTTAATTTATTGAAAAAAGTGACTGCAGTCATCTTTTTATTTTTAGAAAGACACTATAGTGACTTTATCTTTAAAACGTGACTAAAAAGTAATTTGCCCTGCAATGGTGATTGACTGAATCACTTAGAATATTTCTCTAAAATGATAAGATTAAAAACGTCTACGTGTTATTGAAAGATAATATTTTTTTTTTCATCAAAAGGCATGATTACTTTATTGCATTTTTAAAAAATGTAGACAATAGCAATTACGATTACCTAAGAAAATGAAAAATTCCATTTATGTATAGATTTTTGGGAAACTAGACAAAGCTTCACTTTGGCATACTAATAAAGTATGGAAACGCGTCAAACAAATAAGGTGATATTTGTTTGAACAATTTTAACATATTTACAAAAGTTGCAGAGAAAATATAACTGAAAATCGATCAGACTTTGTCTTTTAGTATCTTCCGGATCTGCGACGTTCTTTGGACCTAGATTTTCCTCGAGAGCGGGATCTTCGCTTTTTCTCACTACGACCACGAGATTTCGATCGAGATCGCGATTTCTTGCTTCCGCCCTTCTTTCGACTGTAGATATAACGACGAAGTTCTCGGGAAATCGGTTTTATGTGCATGAAGTTGCAGAATCCGGATCTAGTGCACTCTCTGAAAATAGTAAATGATTTTAAGATAGTTTTGCAATAAAAAATAGCAGGGTTGCTACAAAATCCCCATTTGGAAATTATCTCACACTTACTTCAGAGATTAAAAATCGCGTAAATAATGTGAAAAATTTGACAAAAATGTGAAAATAGTGTCATAAAACTTTTCAAGTATGAACTTATTTATAATACAAATTTAAAAGTATATAGTCCGAAATTAAAAGGTGTGCAATGGAAAAATAGCTTTATTTTTTAAACGAAATTTCGAGTTTTTCAATCTAATATTTTCAAAGCTTCAAAAATGAACTTATATGCTTGTTTAAAATGTTTATTCTTTAGTCTATGAATAACCAAAATTTTTATTTATTTATCTTTTTACCTATTCCCCTCTTTTTTCCTTTTAAATATGAATTGAACTAATTAATTTAATTAATTAGTGTAAATAATGTCATAAATTTGAAAAGTGTGAAAATAGTCTCATAAAACTTTTCAGGTATTAAACTTATTTTTAATCCAAATTTAAAACTTTATAGTCCGAAATTAAAACGTGTGCGATGGAAAAATAACATTATTTTTAAGCGAAATTTCCAGTTTTTCAGTCTAATATTTTTAAAGCTTTAAAAATGAACTTAAATGTTTATTTAAAATTTTATTCGTTAGTCTATAAATTAACAAAATTCCTATTTATTTATCTTTTTACCTATTCCCCTCTTTTTCTCGTTTTTCCTTTTAAATCTGAATTTAATTAATTTAACACAATAAGAAAATCTAACTATTTTTAGTTGAAAGTTAATTCGTTTCGGGTGAAAAGACTATTAAATTTTTGTTTAAGAATTTATCTTTTCTGGTTAAAATGGTATTATTTGATTAAAAATTAAATTATTTTGTTGAAAATTCAATAATTATTATAACAATAATTAAAATACTATTTTGTTGAAAATTCATCTTTTTGGTTGAAAAATTCGCGTCTTTTTGTAGAAATTTCACCTTTTTTGGTTATAAATAGCAACTGTTTTGGTAAAAACATATCTGTTTCGGTTGAAAATTAACTGTTTTGTTGAATATTCTACTTTTTTGTAGAAAATTCGTGTTTTCGGTTCAAAAATTGAAGAATTTGTTAGCAAATTCTACTATTTAGTTGAAAATTAGTTTTTGTTGGTTAAATATCACTATTTTTTATTTTTAATTAAAATGTTTCCTTGCTGAAATATCAATTATTACATTTTCGTTGTTGAAAATTCATCTTTTCAGGCGGAAAATTCATTCACTTTTTTGGCTGAATATTCACAATTTTAGTTAAAAATTCATTCTTCGTTGGTTAAAAATTGATCTTTTTTAGTTACAAAATTTCTGTAATTTATTGACAATTCGTTTTTTGTTGTTAAAAATATTCTTCTTGGTTAAGAATGTAACCATTTATTAAACAATATATGACTTGTTGAAAACTCCTATTTTGTGGTAGAAAATTAACCTTCTTATTTGGAAATTCAATTATTTGGTTAAAAATGTACGTGTTTTGTTGAAAATTCGTCTTTTCTTTTTTTTTCGTATAGAATTAATCTTTTGGGTTGATAATTCATCTTTTTCGTTGAAAATATAACTATAAAGTTGAAAATTCAACATTTTTTGTAGAAACCTCATCTTTCTGGTTAAAAATTCAACTCTGGTTGAAAATTAATTTTTTTTTGGTTCAGGATTCAACTATGTTGTTGGAAATGCGTCCTTTTTGGTTCAACTATTTTTGATTTAAAATGAAAATCTATTCTTGGTTGAAATATCAATTATTACAAAAGAATCAACGGTTTTGTAGAAAATTCGTCTGTTTGACTTGAAAATACAAATATTTGGTACAAATTTTTGTTTTGTAGAAAATTCTCCTGAATGAAAATTACGCTACTCCATTTTTTGGTTGAAAATGATTTTTTTTTAGTTTAAAAATTCAATTATTTCGACACAAAATTTTAGAAAAAAATATAAAGATTATGCAAAAAAAATTTGAACTTATATCACACCCACTGTACAAACTGTTTAGTTGAAAATTTATGTAATTTGTTGAAAATTCACCTATTTTGGTAGAAAATTATTCTTCTTGGTTGAAACTTTAACTATTTCGTTAAAAATGTATTTATTTCATTGAAAATTCGTCCTTTTTGGTTCAAATCAACTGTTTCTAATTTAGAATGATAATCTTTTTTCGGTTGAAATATCACTTATTACAAAACTATCAAGAAAGATCAATTTTCTACAAAAAAAATGGAATACATAGTTAAATTTTCAATTAAAGAAATTAATTTTTTAACTAAAAAATGATTAACCTTCAACAGAAAAAATTAATTTTTCACCAAAAAGTTGAATTTTCAACACAAAAGATTCATTTTCTACCAAAAAGACAAATTCTCAACCAAATAATTCATTTTTCAACTAATGAAATGAATTGTTAATTAAAAAGACGATGTTTCATTTAACGACATTATTTTTCTACTAAAAAGACGAATTTTCAGCAAAATAGTTGAATTTTCGCTTAAAAGAGATACTTTTTCAACGAAATAGTTATATTTTTAACCAAACAGATGACTTTTCAACGAAGAAGATCAACTTTCAACCGAACAAAAATCCTCAAACAAAACAAATTAATTTTCAGCAAAACAGGTGTGATCATAAAACAAAAAAGATGTAATTTGTACTAAAATAGATGAATTTTCAGTGTTTCCCTGACTTTCTGGACTTCCCTGATCTGTAGCAACCCTGTTTTTTTATTTTAGGGGGGTTTGTTTATTTATTAAGGGGATTTCATTTACTAATAAAAACTTTTTATGTCTAATAGCAATTTCGTAAATATTGAAATAAGGTGAATCTGTTGAACACTTCAGCAATTCGTACTGATGGTTTCGGTAGAAAGTTCATTCCATTTGCTTAGAAAGTCTACTACATATTATATTTTTAATTGAGAATTCATCTTTTTTGGTTAACAATTTTATTATTTGGTTAAAAATTTCACAATTCTGTTTAAAAATCATACATTTGGCTGAAAAATTCAACAATTGGTTGAAAATAAACTTTTTTCCCGACTTTTTTGTTGAAAATTCATAGTTTCGAGTTTAAAATTCAACAATTTTGTTAAATTTTTTTTTCTTCCTTGACTAAAAAATCTTCATTGGTTGGAACCTTAACTACTTTGTTGAAAATTCCTCTTTTGTTTGAAAACTCATCTTTTTTTTGCAGAAATTTAATCTTTTTTGGTTGAAAATTCATCTGCGTGGTTGGAAATTAATCTTTTTTGGTTGAGGATTCAGATATTTTATTAAGGATTAAACAATTTGGTCGACATTTTTTTTCTTACTTGACTGAAAACTCTTTTGAAAAATGAAATATTTTGTTGAAAAGTGAGTAGAAAAAAAACTAATATAAATTATAATTACTTATACAAATCTCGTAAACACTATAACATCAAATGTAAATTTAATTAATTGAGAGTAGAACTACTTTGTTAAAAAAATCATTTTTTAATTAAAGATACATAATATCAGTGGGAAATTCATCTCTTTGGTTGAAAATTTGTCTTTTTTGGTAGAAAATAATTCCTCCTGGATAAAAATTGCTATTTTTTGTTGAAAATTCAACTATTTGGTTAAAAACTGGACTAATTTGTTGAAAATTGATTTTTCAAGGTTCAAGATTCATCACTTTATTTGAAAATGTATCTCACTGGTTGGAAATGTACCTATTGTGTTGAAAACTCGTCATTTTGTGTTAAAAATTCAACTACTTTGGTAGAAAATTCTACTTTTTTTTAGAAAATTAATATTTTCGGGATGAAAGTTCAACTGTTTTTTTAGGAAATTCGCCTTTTTGGCTTGAAAATTCAAGAATTCGGTTAGCAATGAAAAATTTTTTTTGGTTGCAATATTAACTATATTTTTCGTCGAGAATTCATATTTTTATGTTGACAATTCAACTACTTGTTTGAAAATTTATTTTTTTGGCTGAAAGTTAAACTACTTTGTTAAAAATTCATTTTTTTTAATATTCATAAATTTTGTTGAATATTCGTCTTTTTGGCAGAAAATTAATCTTCTTGGATAATTCATATTTTTGGTTGAAAAATCAACTATTTGGCTAAAAATTGGACTATTTTTTTGGAAGTTCATCTCTTTACTTGGAAAACTCGTCTTTTTCGATTGAAAATTCAAAAATGTAATAATTTCAATTTCAATTTAATTTTCGTACCTACATACATTAATTTGATTTAAAACAATTTATGCCCCTATTTTTGTGAAAAATCTTCTTATTTCCCCTGTTTTGGAAATACTTAAAATTGTTATCATGAAAACGAAGCGTCTTGTTTTGTAATATTTTAAAATTTCTGTTTATGATTCTTAAAAAATGAATCGAAACTTTGTAAATAAAGGTGGTAAAGGGGAAATTTGGGTCAGAATTCTCGATTATAGGTATTCTAGAGCATTTTTAAAATTTAAAGTGCAAAGGGGACACACTGTGATCCCTTTAAATTAACAAATATTCACTTTATTTTAGTCTCATAATTTAAAAAATAAACTGGTGCCCTTCAGGCATGAATTTAATTTAACTATTAAAAATAATATTGGCCCGGAAAATATAAAATATTAAAAATGAAGAATCTAGATTATAATGTATTAAATTTATTTCAATTTATTATACCCCATTTCATACTGGCGACAGCAAGCTTCCCTGAAATCGGTCACAGGTGAAAGTTCAGCATAAACTGGTCGTCCACCAAACCAACGATTATTTAAATCATTCACTGCTTTCTCAGCATCTTCCTCTCTTCGAAATTTGATATAAACATTCCCAACGAGGTGATCACCAAGATTGTCACACACATTCATTTCTTCAATTTCCCCATATTTTTCTTCGCACTCGAGGAAGACATCCTCAAAAAAGTTGTCGTAGTGCTCCTGCATTTCCTCGTCCGAGACGTTGGAAACCACTGTAAAAAAATAGATTAAAATTTAAGAAATTAAATTCAGAATGAATCAAAATTTCAATTTCTCATGGTTTTTGAATGGTAAAAAAATTGTTTTATTGCCTTGGCAGATGATTTTAAATTTACGGTAATTTTGGGAAAGAATTATAATTCTGAGTTGGAACATCAGATAATTTTTAGCCATAAGAAAGACAATTTTGTAAAAAATGTTGTCAATAATTACAATTCGGAATTTGAACACGGATTTTAGTATTTGAATATTTATAATATTATTTAAAATTGCCTTCTTCTAATTCTAAGGAATTTTCAGAAGCTTAAAAAAATGTCAAGGGATTTGAAATATTTTAGGGTATTTTAAAAGATTCCAAGGAATTTTCAATTAATTTCAATAATTAAAAGGCGTTTCAAATAATTTACAAGATTTTAGGGTATTTTTAAAATTTTAAGGAATTTTCAAGAGCTTTGACAAGTATCAAGGGATTTCAAAACATTTCAAAGGGTTTTAAATATTTTAGGGTATTTAAACAAATTTAAGCGAATTTTCAATAGATTTCAGTAATTTGAAGGTATTCAAAAGGTTTTTAAATATTTTGAGATATTTTTTAAATCTCCCAGGAATTTTCAAGAGCTTTAAAATGTTTCAAAGGATTTCAAAGGATTTGAAATATTTTAGGGTATTTTACAAGATTCCAAGGTATTTTATAAGATTTCCGAGGATTTCAATCATTTTAAGGGATTTTAAAAGCTCTCAAATTACTTTAAAAATGTTTCCAGGATTTCAGGAAATATTATCCGATTCCATGACATTTCACGGGATTTCAAAAATTTTCAAGAATTTCAAGGTATTTCCAAACAAAGATTTTAAAGAATTTTTAAGATTTAAGAATATTTCAAAAGATTCCAAGGAATTTTCAGTTGACTTCAATAATTTGAAGGGATTTGAAAGAATTTTCAAGATTTCAGAGTATTAAAAAAACAAAGTAATTTTCAATAGCTTAAAAAAATTTCAAGGGATTTGAAATATTTTAGGGTATTTTAAAAGATTCCAGAGGAATTTTCAATTAATTTCAATAATTAAAAGGCGTTTCAAATAATTTACAAGATTTTAGGGTATTTAAACAAATTTAAGCGAATTTTCAATAGATTTCAGTAATTTGAAGGTATTCAAAAGGTTTTTTAAAGATTTTGAGATATTTTTAAAATCTCCCAGGAATTTTCAAGAGCTTTGAAATGTTATAAAGGATTTCAAAGGATTTGAAATATTTTGGGGTATTTTAAAAGATTCCAAGGTATTTGATAATATTTCCAAGGATTTCAATCATTTTAAGGGATTTTAAAAGCTCTCAAATTACTTTAACAAATTTTCCAGGATTTTAGGAAGTATTATCCGATTACATGGCATTTTAAAGAATTTTTAAGATTTAAGAATATTTCAAAAGATTCCAAGGAATTTTTAGCTGACTTCAATAATTTGAAGGGATTTGAAAGAATTTTTAAGATTTCAGAGTATTAAAAAAAAACAAAGTAATTTTCAATAGCTTAAAAAAGTTTCAAGGAATTTGAAAGGATTTCAAAGGATTTGAAATATTTTAGGGTATTTTAAAAGATTCCAAAGAATTTTCAATTAATTTCAATAATTAAAAGGCGTTTCAAATAATTTACAAGATTTTAAGGAATTTTTAAATTTCAAAGGAATTTTGAAGAGCTTTGAAAAGTATCAAGAGATTTCAAAATATTTCAAAGGGTTTTAAATATTTTAGGGTATTTTAAATATTTTAGGGTATTTTAAAAAATTTTAACGAATTTTTAATAGATTTCAGTAATTTGAAGGTATTCAAAAGGTTTTTAAATAAAAAAGTTTCAAAGGATTTCAAAAGATTTCCAAAAATTTCAAAGGAACTGAAATATTTCAGGGTATTTTAAAAGATTCCAAGGTATCTTATTAGATGTCCGAAGATTCCAATGATTTTCAGAGATTTTTAAAGCTCTCAAGGTATTTTAATCAATTTTCCAGGATTTCAGGATATATCAGATTTCATGTAATTTCCCGGATTTTATCATATTTTAGTGGATTTGAAAGAACTTATTCACAAGATTTGAGAGATTTCATAAGATTTCAAAGATTTTCAAATACTTCAAGGTATTTCCAAAGAATTTAAAGATTGTAGAATATTTGAAAAGATTCCAAGAGATTTAAAAAAAATTTCAAAGGATTTCGAAAGATTTCAAGGGATTTTCAAAAGTTGAAAAGGATTTGAAATATTTTAGAGTATTTAAAAAAAATCCAAGGGGTTTTATAAGATTTCCGAAGATTTAAATGATTTTGAGGGATTTTAAAAGGTCTCAAGTTATTATGATAAATTGTCCAGGATTTCAGGAAATATCAGATTTCACGGGATTTTATAATATTTTAGTGGACTTTAAAGTATTTATTTCAAGAATTGTGAGATTTCTTAGGATTTCAATATGTAATTTTCAAATATTTCAATGTAAATGCAAAGATAGATTAATAGATTTCAATAATTTTAAGGGGTTCCAAATTATTTTATATATATTAGTGTATTTTTACAATATTCCCTTGTCCCAGCTCAGAATTATAATTCTTTTAAAAAATTATAAAGATGTGCGAAAAAAGAAAGGAGGGGATCTGAGGTTGCCTTTTTTCTTTCCTCGTTTTAATTTGAATAGAGAAATTTAAGAGTGTGTTCAAATTTGATCGTTAAATTCTTGTTCTTTTGTTAATTTCTAAGAATTTCGTAATTAAAAAATAAATTGTAGTTGTACTTCAGATTTAAAAAAAAATAAATTATTTCTTATTTAAGTGTACGTAAAATTAACAAATTAAAGTGTATACTTACAGTGGGAGCCATCTGCACTCTTCGCCGAATTCTGGGGGTTGACGTACAAATTCTGGAGAAGGCAGGTCTGAGAAAATAAAAATTATGGTTATTAATGTTTTTTAAAAATCTTTTGGTTGTGAAGACAGTAAAAAATAGAAAAATCTTATAATTGGAGGGTGGCAGTACCAAACTAGATAACGAGCAAAATCGTAATTTCTAAGACAAAAAAAACGAAAAAACATTCTGTAAAATCGAAATCACTATTTCAATATGAAACAAAAACAGGATGTCTACTCAAATCCTGGGGAAAAATCCCCAACGATTCCAGTTTTTTTTTCCAGGTACAATTTTTCATAATACGAAGCCATTTAAATATTTCCCATTTTTTAAAACAATCGACTCGGAATATGAACTTGTCTCTGAAGTCCATTAATTTGAATAATAATTCAAAAGAATTTTATCTTCTTATACTTAAAATTCAGTGCATATTTAGGTCCTAAAATTGATGTGGGTACTATATTAAATTCAATTTGAACTACTTCAAATTCCTAATATTTTAAGTAAAAATATTGCACTTTCAACTAGATAGATGAATTTGTTAAAAATTGTTGAATTTTTAACTAGAAAAGACAAAGTTTTAACCAAATAGTTGAATTTTAAACTGAATAGATCAATTTTCAACTAAACTGATGAATTTTCAACTAAAGTAAAGAATCTTTAACTGAAATAGTTGAATTTTAAACCAAAAAGATGAGTTTTTAACTAAAATTATGGAATATTCAAATGAAATAATTACATTTTCAGTTCCAAAAGAATAATTTAAAAATATTTAAAAAATAGTTACATTTTAAAACAAAGTGATGAATTCGTAACTAAAATTATGAATCTTTAACAGAAATAGTTGACCTTTAAACGAAAAAAATGAATTTTCAACCAACAAGATTAATTTCTACCAAAAAAGATAAATTTTCATCAAAAAATTGAATAGTTAAATTTTGAATTAAAACAAAAAATTAACTAAAGAGATGAAATTTCAACTAAAATGGCAGAATATTCAATTGGAATAGTTAAATTTACAGTTTAAAAAAATTATTTTCTACCAAAAAACAACAAATTTTCAAAAAATAGTTACATTTAGAAACAAAGTGATGAAATTCTAACTAAAATTATGAATCTTCAACTGGAATAGTTTACCTTTAAAAAAAAATAATTTTCAACTAAACTGTTGAATCATTAACTAGAATAATGGAATTTTCAAACCAAAAAGATGAATTTTCAGCCAACAATATTAATTCTATCAAAAAAGGCTAATTTTTCAACAAAAAACGATAAATTGTCAACCAAAAATTGAATAGTTAAATTTTAAGTTAAAAAAATTTATGTTCAACCAAAGAGATGAATTTTTAACCAAAATGACGATTCTTTAACTAGGAGAATGAAATTTTCATCGAAAATGATGAATTTCTTCCAAAAAACGCTAACTTTCAACAAAATACATGGATTGTCAATCAAAAACGATAAACTGTCAACCAAAAATTGAATAGTTAAATTTTAAGTTGAAAAAATTAATGATTAACCATAGAAAAGAATTTGCAACTAAAATTAGGGAATATTCAACTGGAATTAAAAAAATAAGTCAAAAAAATAGTTACACAACCGGAATAGTTGAATTTTTAACCAAGAGAATAATCTTTCAACCAGAATTATGAATCTTTAGATAGAATAACGGAATTTTCAACCAAAAAAGATGAATTTTCAACAACGAAATTCATTTCTACCAAAAAAGGCTAATTTTTCAACAAATTACATGAATTTTTATTAAAACATGATCAAGTGTCAACCAGAAATAATATAACTAAATTTTAAGTTAAGAAAATTAATGTTTAACCAAAGAGATGAATTTTCAACAAATTAATTAAATTTTTAACAAAAGACTTGAATTTTTAACCAAACAAAAATGAATTGTCGATCAAAACGGATGACTTTTTAAGAAAATAGTTTAATGTCAACAAATGGACTACATTTTTCAACAAATTATACAAATTTTAACAAATTAATTAAATTTTTAACAAAAGAGTTGAATTTTAACGAAAAATTCATTTTCTACCCAAAAAGATGACTTTTTAACTAAATAGTTTAATTTTCAACAAATTAATTACATTTTTAACAAACTAAATACATTTTCAACAAGAGAGTTACATTTTTAACCCAATAGTTAATCAAACCATCAAAATTGTTGTATTTTCGATAAAAAATATGACTTTTTAACAAAGTAGTTCAATTTCAACAAACTTATTAAATTTTCAACAAATAAATTGAATTTTTAACAAATAAAATGAATTTTCAAGAAATTAATTAAATTTTTTACACAAAACTTCAATTTTTTATAAAAAAAGGAATTTTTGAACAAAAAAGATGACTTTTTAATGGAAGAAATTAATTTTTAACAAGTTAATTAAAGTTTTAACAAATTAATAAAAATTTGAACAAATTAATACAATTTTTAACATATTAATTGAACTTTTAACAAAAGAGTTGAATTTTCACGCCAAAAAGGCCAATTTTTTAGAGGACTATTAAAATTTCAACAAAAAAATTAATTTTTTACCCAATAAGATGACTTTTTAACAAAATAGTTTAATTTCCAACAAATTAGTTTAATATCCAACAAATTAATTAAATTTTTAACAAAAGACTTTAATTTTTTACAAAAAATGAATTTACAACCAAAAAAATAAATTTTTTACCAAAAAATACGAATTTTCAACTAAAGAAAACAAATTTTTAACCAAGAACTGAAAAATAATAATTTGTGAAATCTTTTGTGTTCATTTCAAATCTTCTCAAATTTGTTCAAATTTCAACAAATTAATTAAATTTTCAACAAAAGCAATGAATTATCGACCAAAACATATTACTTTTTAAGCGAATAGTTTAATTTCAACAAATTAATTGAATTTTCAACAAATTAATTAAATTTTTAACAAAAGACTTGAATTTTTAACAAAACAAAAATGAATTGTCGGTCAACACGGATGACTTTTTTAACAAAATAGTTTAATGTCAACAAATGGAATAAATTTTCAACAAATTATACAAATTTTAACAGTTTAATTAAATTTTTAACAAAAGAGTTAAATTTTAACGAAAAATTCATTTTCTACCCAAAAATATGACTTTCTAAATAGTTCAATTTTCAACAAATTGATTTGATTAAAAAAAATAATTACATTTTTAATAAACTAAATAAAGTTTTAACAAACTCATTATATTTTCAACAAATAAATTAAATTTTCAAGAAATAAAATAAATTTTCAAGAAATTAATTAAATTTTTTACAAAACTTCAATTTTTGAAAAAAATTGAATTTTCGACCAACAAAGATGACCTTTTGTTCTAATAGTTTAATTTTTAACAAGTTAATTGAATGTTTAACAAATTAATAAGAATTTGAACGAAATAATCAAATTTTTAACATATTAATTAAACTTTTAACAAAAGAGTTGAATTTTCACGCCAAAAAGGCCAATTTTTTAGAGACTGTTAAATTTTCAACAGAAAAATTAATTTTTTACCCAATAGGATGACTTTTTAACAAAATAGTTTAATTTCCAACAAATTGATTAAATTGTTAACAAAAGACTTTAATTGTTTACAAAAAATTGAATTTTCGACCAAAAAATATGAGCTTTTAAACAAATAGTTTAATTTTTAACAAGCTAATTGAAGTTTTAACAAATTAATACAATTTTTAACAAATAAAATAAACTTTTAACAGAAGAGTTGAATTTTCACGCCATAAAGACCAATTTTTTAGAGGAGTGATCAATTTTCAAACAAAAAAGTTTACCCAAAAAGATGACTTTTCAACATAATAGTTTAATTTACAGCAAATTAATTAATTTTTTAACAAAAGACTTGAATTTTTAACAACAAAAAAATGAATTTTCGACCAAAAAGGATGACTTTTTCACAAAATAGTTCAATTTTCAACAAATTGATTTAATTAAAAAAAATAATTACATTGTTGACAAACTAAATAAAGTTTTAACAAACTCATTAAATTTTCGACAAATAAATTGAATTTTCAACAAATAAAATAAATTTTCAACAAATTAATTAAATTTTTTACAAAAGACTTTAATTTTTTTGTAAAAAATTGAATTTTCGACAAAAAAAGATGACTTTTTAAACAAATAGTTTAATTTTTAACAAGCTAATTAAAGTTTTAACAAATTAATAAACATTTTAACAAATTAATACAATTTTTAACAAATCAAATTAACTTTTAATACAAGAGTTGAATTTTTACGCCATAAAGACCAATTTTTTAGAGGATTGATCAATTGTCAAACAAAAAAGTACACTTTTTGCCCAATAAGATGACTTTTTAACATAATAGTTTAATTTCCAGCAAATTAATTAATTTTTTAACAAGAGACTTACATTTTTTACAACAGAAAATGAATTTTCCGCCAAAAGGGATGACTTTTTCACAAAATAGTTTAATTTCAACAAATGGACTACATTTTCAACAAACTTTAAGCATTCTAACAAATTAATTAAATTTTTAATAAAGGAGTAAAAAATTCATTTTCTACCCAAAAAGATGACTTTTCAACTAAATACTTCA
>CAKNXH010057844.1:55597-73305 GCA_932178445.1 Andricus quercusramuli
TTTATTTGAAAATTAGTTTCTTGAAATGAAAATGTAGCAATTCCATTTTTGGTTCAAAGTTGATCGTTGTTATTTTGAAATTTCAAATATTTGGTTAAAAATGTCTGTAATTTGTAAAAAATTTGTCCTTTTTTGTAGAAAAATAATCTTCTTGCTTTAAAATTCGACATTTTGAATACAATTTTTTTTCGTTATTGACTAAAAAATCTTTTTTGGTTGAAAACTCAACTCCTGTTGAAAATTTGTGTTTTCGGATTAAAGATTCAACTGTTATGTGGGAAATTTGAATTTTTTCTGGAAAATTTAATAGTTTGGTAGAGAATTCAACTAATTGGTCGAATTGTGAAGCACTTTGTCAAAAATTCATTTTTAGTTAAAAATTCATGATTTTAGTTAAAGTTTTTATTTGTTTCTTAAAAACTAGGTTTTTTAACTAAAAATTTTAATGTTTGGTTGAAAATTAACTTTGTAATTGAAAATTCATATTTTCGTGTGGGAAAATCATCTGCATTGTAGAAAATTCTCCTTTCGGCATCAAAATTCAACAATTCGGGAGAAAATTCAGTTTTTTCAAATGAAAATTCATTTTTTGAAACGAAAATGTAACTATTCGATTTTTGGTTAAAAATTGATGTTCTTGATTCAACAATTCAACTATTTTGTTCAAAAATTATCTTATTTGTTGAAAATTTAAAAATAAATTTCTTGCTCAGTTACAATTTTTTTGAAAATTTGAAATGTGCAAAAACATTTTTAAAAAAGTTGAATATGTCGTGAGTTAGGATTTTTGGGATTTTATATCTTTTTTGCGATTTTGGAAGTTTACAAATACCACGAAAATTTTTTTTTTCACATGAATATAAAATAACAGCATGTTTCTTTGGTTCAAGCTGACTCAATTTCAGGTTCGAATCAATCCAAAAAACATGTTTTTATGTATTTTCAAACAATTTCAAATAAGGCAATTATTTTTTTATTTAAAGTGAATGTTTAATTATAAATTTAAGGTAGAGAACTCAGCTCAAACCATTCAATTAATTGTAGCCTTTTTACTTCGCTCTACTGAAGAGCTTTTAAATTTACATTGAAAGTATTAATTATAGTAAGGATGAAATGACAAATCTTAAAAAGAAATATTTATGAGAACGATGTTAAACATATGAAAATTGTGTATTTAGCTAATTTTATTTTTTCCCACACTTTTATATCACTCTGGATGGATTTCCAACGATCTAAGTGTATCCAAATTATAAAAATAAATCTTTAATGGTAGAAATCATTGAAAAATCATTGAAAATTATTTAAAAATGTAACAATTCTTACAAAAAGATTGTTTGTTCTTTTCGACATATGAAAATAAATGTTTAATCTTTCCCCTATTTTCCCTTTTTTCGTAAGAAAACCACCCTATTTCCCCTTTTTTGAGCACCTTTTGCACTGTGATCCCTGTAAATGTGAAAAGTATCGTAAAAAATAGTTATTGGAAATACATTGTTTATTGATTCCGGAAAAAATTGAGCCTATTCTTTAAAAAATAGTCAAATTCTTAATTTGTGTATGAAAATTGTTCAAATAATTTAAAAATCTTGAAAATTTGCAGTGAATTCTATACAAAAAACACCGGGAAGATATTCTTAGTTAATTTTGTAAAAAAATATTTATTTCAAAATTCATTTATTTCGCAATCGTTGGCTCTGTTATGTCAAGGTATGTTTAGAATAAACGTCCGCCGAATCTCCACCCTGAAAATCCCTCGATTTCTCTCTGTAACTGTAACTTATTTAAGTACGGTCTCTTAATAACTATTTTTTTTTTTCTTGCAGGCTGATTTGGACGTGTCAAAGGAATTTGTGAGGTGTCGAGACGAGTGTGTAACACGACTCGATTTGAGCAAATCGAGCATCACGCAGCTTCCAAGTACAGTTCGTGATCTGACGCACTTGGTGGAGTTTTACCTCTACGGTAACAAGCTAGTGACCCTCCCTCCGGAAATAGGATGCCTCAGCAACCTGAAGATTCTTGCTCTCAACGAGAATTCACTCACGAGTCTTCCAGACTCACTGGAAAACTTGAAGTCCCTGAAGGTTCTCGATCTCAGGCATAATAAGCTGAGCGAAATTCCGGATGTGGTTTACAAACTCACGTCCCTCACGACACTTTTTCTTCGATTTAATCGCGTCCGATACGTGAGCGACAGCATACGAAATCTGACCAATCTGACGATGCTCAGCTTGAGAGAAAATAAAATCAAGGAGCTTCCAGCTGGCATTGGAAAACTCGTCAATTTGATCACTTTCGACGTGTCGCACAATCACCTCGAACACCTGCCCGAAGAGATCGGAAATTGCGTCCAACTTTCCACCCTCGATCTGCAGCACAATGAGCTCCTCGACATCCCCGAGACGATCGGCAACCTCACCTTGGTGTCGAGACTCGGTTTGAGGTGAATTTAAAAAGAATATTTTTTATTATTTAGGGTTGCTACTAGAACTGAAAGGCCTGGAAAAGTCTTGGAATTTAGAAAAAAAAACGGATTTTGTTATTTGCGCCTACTTCAAAGTCTTGATATTAAAAAAACAGTGATTTTGAGCAAGAAATGGCAAAAGTCAGGAAAATTCTGTAAGACGTACTTTAAGTAATTGTCAAGAATATTCAGGGCTGACATACAGTCACTTTCAATCATTTTTTAGTCACTTTTGTAGGATAAAGTCACTATAGTCACTTTTTGAAATGAAAAGATCACTTTAGTCATTTTTATGTCAATAAATTAACTCAGGGTTTAACCATTATTGAATTCAGGTCTATAATTTCTCAGCTTCTTTGAATTATTTCGAAGTATTTTAGGGTATTTTCAAAGATTTCAAGAAATTTTTAACAGATTTCAATAATTTGAAGGGATTGAAAATCATTTTAAAGATTTTAGGGTACTTTTAAAAATGCAAAGGAATTTTCAAGAGCTTTTAAAAGTTTCAAGAGATTTCAAAAAAAATAAAAGGATTTGAAATATTTTAGGGCATTTTTAATGATTCAAAGGAATTTGCAATTGATTTCAGTAATTTAATGGGATCTCAAAGGATTTGAAATACTTGAGGGTATTTTTAAAAATGCCAATGAATTTTAAAAAGCATTTTCAATAACGGGGATTTCAAAAGATTTCAAAGGATCTGGAATATTTTAGAGGGTATTTTAAAAAATTCGAAGAAATTTTTAATAGATTTCAATAATTTCAAGGGATTTTAAAGCATTTTACAAATTTAAGGGTATTCTAAAAGATTTGGAAGAAGTTTTCGAAGGGATTTCAAAGGATTTTAAATATTGTACGGTATTATAAAAAATTTCAAAGAATTTTCCAGAGCTTTAAAAAGTTTCAAGGGATTTAAAAATATTTCAAAGTATTTGATGTCATTTAGCGTATTTTAAAAGATTTCAAAGAATTTTCAATAAATTAACCTAATTTCAAGGGATTCCAAAGGATTTTAGAGATTTTAGACTATTTTTTTAAATTCCAAAAGAATTTTCAAGATCTTTACAAAATGTCAAGGCATTTCAAATGATTTGTAATAATTTAAGGTACTTTAAGAGGTTCCAAGGAATTCGAAAAATATTTAAATAATTTGAAGGGATTCCAAGGAGTTTTCGAAAGCTTTACAAAATTTCAAGGGATTTCAAAAGATTTCAAAGTGTGTGAAATAATTGAGGGTATTTTAAACGATTATAAGATTTTAAAGGATCAAAAGATTTCAAAGTATTTGAAATATTTTAGAGTATTTTTGAAAATTCTAAGGAATTTTCAAGAACTGTGGAAAATACAAGTAATTTCAAGAGATTGCAAAGAATTTTAAATATTTTTATATATTTCAATAATTTGAAAGGATTCCAAAAAATTTCAAAGAATTTAGAATATTTTAACAAATTTTAACGAATTTTCAAGAGCTTTGAAAAGTTTCAAGGGATTTCAAAAAGATTCCAAAAGATTTGAAATGTTTCAGGGTATTTTAAAAGATTCCAATGAATTTTTAATAGATTTTAATAATTTTAAGGGATTTTAAAGCATTTGAAAGATTTTAGGTTATTTTAAAAAACTTGAAGGAATTCTCAAGAGTTATATTATTTTATTAAGTTTCAAGAGATTTCAAAAAAATTGCAAGATTTTAGGGTATTTTTTAAAATCCCAAGGAATTTTCAAGAGTTTCAAAAAGTTTCAAGGGATTTCAAAAGATATTAAATATTTTAGGGTATTTTAAAAGATTCCAAGAAATTTTTGATAGATTTCAATATTTTAAAAGGATTTTAAATCATTTTAAAAATGTGGGGGTATTTTTAAAAATGACAAGAAATTGTCGAGAGCTTTAAAAAATGTCAAGGGATTTTAAAAAAATTTTAAAGTATGTGAAATAATTTAGGGTATTTTGAAAGATTCCAAGGAATTTTTACTAGATTTCAATAATTTGAAGATATTCTAAATAAATAAAGATTTCAGGGTATTCTTAAAAATTATTTCAGGGAATTTTCGAGAGCTTTAACAAATTTTAAGGGATTTTAAAAGATTTCAAAGTATGTGAAATAATTTAGGGTATTTTAAAAGATTCCAAGGATTTTTTACTAGGTTTCAATAATTTGAAGATATTTGAAGTGATTTTAATTATTTTAGGGAATTTTAAAAGATTTCGAAGAATTTGTAATAGATTTCAGTAATTTGAAGGGATTTCAAAGGATTATAAATATTTCAGGGTATTTTAGAAGATTTCAAGAAATTTTTAGTATGTTTTAATAATTTGAAAGGATTTAAAATAATTTTAAAGATTTTAGGGTATTTTAAAAAATTTCAAGGAATTCTCATGAGCTTTTATGAAGATTCAAGTGATTCCAAAGGATTTAAAAGATTTTAGGATATTTTTTTGAAATTCAAGGAATTGACAATAGATTCAAAAAGTTACAAGAGATTTGAAAAGATTTAAAAGAATTTAAAAGATTTCAAAGGATGTAAAATATTTTAGTGCGTTTTATAAAAGGTTCCAAGAAGTTTTTAATAGATTTTAATAATATGAAGGAATTTAAAAGGATATTAAAGATTTTGGAGTTTTTCAGGGTATTTTCAAAGATTCCAAGGAATTTTTAATATATTTCAATAATTTGAAGGTATTCGAAAAGATAAAAAAAATTTTATGGGAGTTTCCGGAGATTTTTCCAGGGATTTCAAAAGGTTGCAAAGAATTTGAAATATTTTAGGGTTATTCAAAAGATTCCAAGAAATTTAAAAAAATTTAATCAATTGAAGTTATTCCAAAGGATATCAAGTATTTTAGGGTATTTTTAAAAATTCTAAGGAATATTTAAGGGATTAAAAAATTGCAAGAGATTTAAAAAGATTTTAAAGGATTGGAAGTATCTTAGGGTACTTTTAATAGATGTCGATAATATTAAGTTTTTCTAATGGATTTTAAATCAGATTTGAGGGTATTTTTAAAAAATCCAAAAAACTTTCAGGAGCCTTTAAAAGTTCCCAAGGGATTTAAAAAGATTATAAAGGATTAAACATATTTTTGGATATTTTTAAAAATTCCAAGCTATTTTCAAGAGTTTAAAAAAAATCAAGGGATTTCAAAAGATTTTGAAAGATTTGAATTATTTTTGAGTATTTTTAAAAATTCCAGGACATTTTTACAAGCATTAAAATGGATTTCAAAGAATTTTCCACAACAAATGAGAGATTTCGTAAGAGTTTCAAAGATTTGAAGAGATTTTCAAATATTTTTTCACAAATAATTTGTATTCGCTTGGTATTCATTCTGAATTCTTATTAATTTATCATAAATTCTTGGTTGAGAGATAATAATATTTTTAAACTGAAAATGCAACTATTCAATTTTTTGTTAAAAACTGATATTTTAAAATCAAAATTAATCTTTTTTAGTTGAAGATTCGTTTATTTTGTTGAATTTCGTCTTTTTTGGTAGAATATTAAATCTTCTTGGTAGAAAATTCATATCTTCGGTTGAATATTTAAATGTTTTGCTAAAAAGTCATCTTTTTTGGTTCAAAATTCAAATGCTTGATTGAAACTTTACTACTTTGTTAAAAATACGTTTTGTTAAGATTCACCTCTTTGATTGAACATTTAAGTATTTTGTTGATCATTCTTCTTCTTGGTCGGGGATTCAATTATTTTGTAACAAATTTATATATATATATTTTTTGGTTAAATTTAACTGGTGAAAAATTCGGTCTTTTGTAGAAAATTAATTTTTTAAACTGAAAATTTAACAATTCCATTTTTGGTTCAAAACTTAATTTTTTGTTGATAATTAAGTTTCTTATTAAAAATGCATCTTTTTCGTCTTAAAAGTCAACTGTTTTCTAGAACCTTCGACTTTTTAGCTTGAAAACTTGACTATTTTGTAAAAAAATTAGTCTGTGTAGGTTGAAAATTCGACTACTTAGAGATAACTATTCAACTGTGTTGTTAAAAAATTAATGATTTTGTTGAAAATTTAGTTATTTGTTTAAAAACATATTTTTTATGCGAAAATTCAACTGTTTTTGTTAAAAATTCGTACTCTTGGATCGAATATTCATATTTTATGGTAGAAAAGTCATCTTTGTTGGTTAAAAATTCATCTTCTTTGATTGAAAATTAACTTTTTTGGTGAAAATTCAACTGTATTTGAAAAAATTCGTCTGTTTGGATTGAAAATTGAACTATTTGGTTAAAAGATTAACTTTTTTTTCTGAAAATTAATCTCTTGCTTGTAATTTAAACTATTTTGTTGTTAATGCGAATTTTTGGTTAAAAATGAATTTTTTTGGGTTTAAAATTAATCTCTTTAGGTGGAAAATCTTTTTTGGTTAAAAATTCAACTATTTTGTTGAAAATGCAATATATTTTGACTCAAGATCTTAGGAATATGGAATATGATATATGATACCCTTAAATTGAGTTAAAATTGAATAGAATTGACTGGATTTTTAAAAATAAAAAATAAAATCTAGATATTTTCAAAAGTAGATTTATCAAAAGTGGACCAGGAAAACTGAGAAGTCATCTAATGTTGAAACCGGACTTCTGTAGCACCTGCGTTATTTTCAGAAACCAATTAATTTTTTAAAACCTGATAATATTGTATTTTTTTGTTTTGTTATTTGCAGGTATAACCGGCTCTCCAGTATTCCAAAATCCCTCGCAAACTGCAAATCAATGGACGAATTCAGCGTCGAGGGTAATCAAGTCTCCCAACTTCCAGACGGTTTGCTCTCGAGTCTCTCGGACTTGAAAACAATCACTCTCTCCAGGAATGCCTTCACCGCTTATCCCTCCGGAGGACCTTCTCAATTCACCAACGTCTACTCCATAAACCTCGAGCACAACCAGATCGACAAAATTCCCTACGGAATTTTCTCCCGAGCGAAAAACCTGACAAAACTCAACATGAAGGAAAATCAGCTAACGGCTCTTCCCCTCGACATCGGCACCTGGGTAAATATGGTCGAGCTCAACCTTGGAACAAATCAGCTCACAAAAATCCCCGACGACATCCAGCATCTTCAGAATCTCGAGATTCTCATTCTCTCGAACAATTTACTCAAACGAATTCCGGCCAGTATAGCGAACTTGAGCAAACTTCGAGTTCTGGATCTTGAGGAGAATAAAATCGAGACTCTCCCGAATGAAATTGGATTTCTCAGGGAGCTGCAGAAGCTGATTTTACAGTCGAATCAGGTGACTTCTCTCCCCAGGGCGATTGGACATTTGACGAATTTGACCCATCTTAGCATCGGGGAGAATAATTTAAACTACCTGCCGGAAGAGATCGGGACTTTGGAGAATCTGGAATCTCTCTACGTGAATGATAATGCAAATTTACACAATTTACCCTTTGAGCTGGCGCTTTGCACAAATCTCAGTATTATGTCTATTGAAAATTGTCCGCTCACGCAGATACCGTCGGACATTGTCGCCAATGGACCCTCGCTTGTTATTCAATTTTTGAAGATGCAAGGACCATACAGGTCCATGTAACAGGATCCGAGCACGTAAGCGTGTTATGATTGCATACTTTTTTTTTTTATTTCATTCTTGAAAGGGGTTTGAAACCTTTCAGGGATCGTTACAAATATTAATTTGAAGGGGAAAGCGGGTTTTTATTTAAAAACTAGACGAATAGTTTTCTCACTGATTATTTGTGAGGTTTCTTTGTTATTTGCTTTTACGGTTATATAAATGTAATTTTCATAAGATTCTTGAGAAAATTCCAAAAGTTTTCTGAAAGTTTTAAATGTTGAATCAAAATTTCAACAAAAAAGATGAATTCTCAAAGAAAAATGTAATAGTTGATATTTCAATCCAAAAAGATTTTTATACTTAATCAAAAACAGTTGAATTAATCCAAAAGAGACACATTCTCAACAAAATAATTGAATTCTCAACAAAAAAGGCTAATTTTCAACCAGTTGTATTTTTACTCAAAAAAATTGAATCTCTACCAAAAGAGGCGAATTTTCTACAAAACAGTTTAATTTTTTAACATAAAAATATGAATTTTCAACAAAATAGTTACTTATTGCAACCAAAGAGACGAATTTTGAACTAAAATGATACATTTTAAACACAAAAAGATGAAATCTCAACGAGAAATATAATAGTTGAATTAAAACTGAAAAAGATTTTAATTTTAAATAAAAAAAAGTAGAATGGATCCCAGAAGAAAAAATTTTCAACAAACTTGAATTCTTAAGCAAAAAACTTTTTAATTTTAAACCAAACAGGTGCAATTTTAATTAAAAAATGTGAAATTTCTACCAAAAGAGATGAATTTTTAAATCAAAAAGACAAAGTTTCAACCAAAAAAAGATTTTTCTGTTAATAAAAAATTGTGTAGGCAATTTATAATTTGAAGAAAAAAACAGTTTTAATACAAAATAAAAATTTCGAATAACTATTTCTTAAGTTTCTTTGTTTATTTGCTTTAATTTTATATAAATATAATTTTCCTAGGTTTTCTCGACAAAATTCAAAATGATTTTTCAAGATTTCAGACATGTCGAAAAAGTTTCTAGAAAATTGATATACAACTTTTTCTTAATTTATTTTCAAATTTGTAAAATATGTTTATTTTCTTCAAAACTTCTAAAATTCTTAAATATATTTTAAACTGGATCGAATTATTTCTAAAAGTGTCTTTAAATCTTTAAAAAAACTTCAAATTTGTATTGTGAAATCTTCAAAAGTCCACATTTTTTTCGAGTTTAAAAAGAAAATGTCAAATTTTTAATTATTTTTGAACTTTTTAAAAACTTCTAAATAACTTTTAAAATGATTTGAATTTTTCCTAAAATTTTGAAAAAGTTGCTTAAAAATCTGTCTGCTTCCTTTTTGGCAATTTTGGAAATCTTTTGAATGTTTTCAAATCTTTTTAAACATTCTCCTAAAATAAATTTGGGTAAAATAAAAAATCATTTAAACTTTTCTCAGATATCTTAAGAATTTTTTTTCTTTTGAAACCTTTCAGTATTCTTAAAAAAATTCTAAATCTTTAAAAGCTTACAATTTTGTTAAAATCTATTTAAGTTTAACATTATTTTTTATGTTTTCAAAACTTCTAAATTCTTTTCCGAAACTTCAGGAAATTATTCGAAATATTCTAAAAGCTTTTTAGATATTTTCTTAAAATTATTTAAAAAAATAAAAAATCAATTTACATTTCTCCTAAAATTTGGAGAAAAGATTCCATTATCGTGAGACATTTCAAAATCCTTAAAGAATTAAAAAATTTTATTTCAAAATCTTTAAAAAACTTCAGAATTTTATTTCGAAATCTTCGAAAATATACATTTTGTTTGAAGTTTTTTAAAAATATTTGTAAATGTTGTATTATTTTTGAAATTTGTTATAAACTTCTAAATATCTTACAAAATAATTCGAATCCTTCCTAAAATGTTGAAAAAAATTCCACAGGAATAATAAAAATTTATAAAAATCTTCTAGATTCCTTTTTGACAATTTTGGAAGTCTTTCGAATTTTTTGAAATCTTTTTAAATATTCTCCTAAAATAAATTTGGTAAAATAAAAAATCATTTAAAATTTGCCCAGAAATCTTAAGATTTTTTTTCTCTTGAAACCTTTCTAAAAGATTCATAATTCAGAGTTGGAACAGATAATTTTTGACGTGGAACGGATTATTTTTGAAAATAATTTTAATTCTCATTTATAAAAAGGGAATTTACAACAACAATGCCTGTTCCAACCCTGAATTCGTCGTATTTTGAACATTACTTCTCCCAAATCAGAATTTGCTTAAATTTAAAAATGATTTTTTTTTGCAAATAAAACTTTGCTAAAATTTTTACATTTTCCTCTACCAAATTAAAAAAAAAGAGTTACTATATTTCTGAATTATAATATAGAATGTTGTAAATAAATATAATTTTGACTTGGAGCAGAGAATTTCCGTAAAGAAATATAATAAGATTTGAAACAGGGAGAGAATTTGAAAAGAATTCCTTTCTTAAATTAATTAGATGTTAAATTTTTTCTAATATACTAATCGTTTTTTTTTTATAAAAAAATCTACCTCGGCCCGAGTTCGAACCAGGAGCTCTCTATTTTAATGAATGAAACGAATATTTTTGTAAACGATCCCTGAATTTTTCTCCCTTCGAGAAAATACGTGCCACTTCTTTGATTGATTCAGTGCTCTCGTTTTATCCATTTAGACTCGAATTCTAAATTTAAACACTAATTCGAACCTAAAAAAATGGAATTACTTTCTAAATGCAAAGATTTAACCATTTAAAACCGTTAGAATTTCTTAAAATTATATATTTTTTTCAAAACTTGGAAAAATCTAAATGGATGATCAACATGTGATAGAAACATATTTGCCAGTTCAGACTCATCAATTTTAACCTTTTCTTTAAAATGTTAAAAAAAGCCTTTTTTTACAAATAATCCTGATTTTTATTCTCTTTTTACACTCTGTAAAGCACAAAAAACCTTGAAGGATTATTTTTAAATAGTACTCCGCTGAAAAAGTATTCCTTTCTCAAAGAAAGTTAATACTTTGTTACTAATATTGTTAATTATTGGCCTTGTACATTATTTTAAGAAACGACTTGCACTTTTTAGTGGTGAATTGCGACTTTTGCAAGTACCATATTTGTTTTTAAAATAATGAGTACGATAACATTGAATATCAACTTTCTATTTAATTTTATCGTTATCTTTACAAAAACTATACTGTTCCAGTATTTTTGCAATATTTTTAAACACTGAACAGTGTTATTATTTTTAGTGGCTTCAAAAGCTCAAAAATTGCAGGATTTCAATTGAAAAAGATTTGAACAAAAAAAAGAAACTCGATGTTGTATTCGTTTATATGTCCCAGTGTTTGTTGTCGATACTTTTGCAAATATTGCGGAGTACTTTCTACATAAGATTAAACATTACCTATTTTCCTACTCTCAGCGCACACGAGAAAAGTGCCAATGTTTGTGTAAGTGGGTCATATAATCGATTTCCTCCTTGAAATTATAAGTAGATAGAAACCTCTCGACTATTAATTTCCCCTGCTTTTATTTAAAGATCTCTTAGAATTTACCCAACCTTAATTAAGAAAATTGCAACATTTTTGTGCCACTTTTAATTTTTCTTTTCATCTCTTAGTCTCAAAAAATATAAGAGTGATTAAAAAAATCGCCTTTGACCGATTCCATATGAAATCGGGCAGCCTGGCACTGGCAATGTTACAGAAAAAAATAATGAAACTTTTCTTTAAAAAATTCGATCTTGAAAACAAATCTACAGTTTTTCAAATCCCTTGTAGAAACTTGAAATATTTGTTAAATTCCAAAAATGGCTTATATTTTTTATACATCAAAGAAACTAAAATTATTTGGGATGGCATAATTTTGCAAAAAAAAATCCCGAATGTCGAGAAATACCGAAAATATAATTACCAAACTAGAAAATTTCGGAAATAAAATAAAACTAACGAAAATATTGAGTAACGAAATTGAAATATTCCGAAAGTGAAAGTTAATGAAACTAGAAAAATTCCGAAAATTCGAAACCAGAAATTTCAAAATCCCGAAATTTCAATTTCACGAAATTAGTATATTCCCGAAATTTGTAATTACTACAATTTAAAATTCCCGAAAATTTTAAATTCCCAACAAGAAAAATATTTTTATTTGATATATTTTATGCCTGTTAGGATAATATTTTTTTAATATCAAATTTTCAAACTATGCGCGTATACCTGTAAAATAAGACATTACTTTAACTGATAAAAATATTAAATATATTTTTTCCGGGAATTTTTTATTTACTTATTTGAGAATTTACTAATTTCGGTTATTTAAAATTTTGGGAGTTTGAAAATTATTTAATTTCGGGAATTTAATAATTTCGGATATTTCAATTTTGTTAATAAACATTTTCGTTGGTTTTCATTTTTCGTAAATTTTCTCTTTCGGTAATTATATTTCCGGTATTTTTCAACATTAGAGATTTTTCTTTATTCGGCAAAATTATGTCATTTCGATGATAAATTTGGGAAAATTGAGTTACAGTTTTCGTAAATTAAACATAATTTTAGATTTTTTTTGTAATTTAAGGTAGATTTACGAAAATTTCGTTACAATTTCGTAATTTTATGAAAAATTTCGGATAATTCTGTTGAAAATTTCGAAAAATTTTCCATTGCTTTTGTAACGTTTTAACATCGTAAATTTCATCATATTTTTAATAGTATTAATTTACAGAATTTAGATTTCATATAAGAAAATTGATAAAATTATGATTTTTTGTTATAAGAACGGAACTGCAAAAATCATAGTTTAATTAATTTTTTTATTTAAAATCTAAAAAATCTGATATTTCTAAATTTTTTAATTGTATAGTTTGTAAATATATATGATTTTAGCTTCTTTTAAACATAAAACTAATCAAATTAAAAAAAAAAAATTGATATTTTGAAACATTTATTTTATATTATAAAAAAAAAATTTTCTGCATGAAAGATTAGTTTAGTGATTCTAATTTTTAATCTAAAACAGGTGAATTAAACCAAAAAAGACCAAATTTTAACAAAAAAGTTAATTTTCAACAAAAAATGAAATTTTAGTTAAATTTTGAGATAAAAAATTGATTTCCAACCAAAAATCAAAAAGAATTTTCGACAAAATAGTTACATTTTCATAAAAAGAGATGAATTTTCAACTAAAATAATGAATCTTCAATCAAAGCAATGCAGTTTTAATAAACCAGTTCAACTATTAACTAATTAGTTGAATTTTCAACCAAAAAATACAAATTTTCAACAACAAATTGAATGTTAGTTAAATTTTCAGATAAAAAATTGATTTTGAACCAGAAACCAAAAAGAATTTTCAATAAAATAGTTGCACTTTCATCCAAAGAAATGAATTTTTAACTAAAATGATGAATCTTCAATTAAAACAATTTTTAACAATTTAAACCAAAAGTGATGAATTGTTAATAAAGAAGATTTATTTTGTTATAAAAAAAGACGCATTTTCAACAAAATTGATGAATATTTACAAAATATACAGTTATAGAATTAAAAATATCTGATCTTTTAGATTTTAAATAAGAAAATTTATATTACGATTTTTTGCTGTTCTGTTTTATTTAATTATAGGAGAAGAATCAGACAAAAAACAAAAAAGGCAAAAATCATGTTTTGATTTATAATCTAAAAGGTCTGATATTTATACATTTTTTAAACTATATACTTCGTAAATATATATGATTTTAGCCATTTTGGTAATTAAAAAATCAAGTTTCTTCAAAGAATTTGAAATAGTGGAGATTTCACTATAAGCTGCTGCAAATAAAATTGAATTATGTCAATTTTTTCCCCAATTTGTTCAAAATTTTTATTTATTTATTCATAATTTACCTAAATATTATCAAAAGGTATAAAATATACATAAAAAAATTGTTTGGTGAAAAATAAAAAATAAGACTCATTTTTTGCCTAGGGAAACAATATATTTCAGCCCCAAAAAAATCCATGACATCACCAGATTGTCCGATTTCATATGAAATCGGTCCTTTATTTTTTATAAAAAGAAACTTCTATTCGAATGGGATTATTTTGAAGTAAGAAAAAAAAACATTTTAAATTGTAATTAAAATTTGTGTATGTGTTAACCAAAATGTTATTAAGTGTTTTCGGATTTTTGACAGAGTGTTTTGTTGAATCGAGGCTTCATTATCAATCTGTTAAGTGTTTCCTATTTTAAATATATAACAAAATATATGTATACATATACGTATAAATATTTATAGTTTTGTAATGCTATCGTTATACGAGATAGAAATGAAGGCTAGCCAATCCGTTAACTTCATTGAATGTGATCGAAATTTTATATTATACGTTAAGAGTAATGCTAAAGTCTAGAGTTGAAGCGACATTTACAGGCGAACAAAAAAAAATACTGTACCGTAGACTTCGAAAAGTTACAAAAGAGATATTTTGTTATATGCAAATCGTTTTTCTATGTTTCGACGGGTGTGACGAAAAGAGCCTTGCCTTCCGAGACGAAAAATCTAATCGCTCAGAACCTGGACGAGAGAGCTTGAATGTTCAACTTTAAAGAATTTCGAATTTCGGGTTTTTAGAGTTTCAAAATTCAAGTTTCGAATGTATTTTTGCTCTTTTCTCGTCCTGGTTGTGAAACAAAAGTTATGATTGGCGCTGCAAGAACTTTTGTAAAATACTTCTATACTCTCTAAACTGTGTAAAGAAAGGGAAAAGTTCTCATTGGTTTTATATGAAAGTTTTTTAGAAAAGTGTGAAGAAATTATCTTTTATACCGATCCAAGTATTTTATCTAGTGGATTCGAGATATTTCGAAGATTCGAGACTAGCTTCTTTTGCTAACAATTCTACAAAATCTATTTTTGGAAAGAAAGTTCTATTGGAACAGTTTGAGTGAATTTTTATTTAACACTTAAATAAAATTCTTTTACAAAATGCATCATATTTGGTGGAGATTCTGAGTTCAAATGAAATTAATTTAATTTCTCGAGTCACGAGAACCTTTGCCTCTAAAGTAGAATTTTTCGTATCGTACCTCAGGGTGAAAAACCTACAACCAGCCACAAAAGTTCTTGTAGATTAGATAACCGAAAATTAAAATATTTTAAGATTTTAAAAAGAGGTGAAAATACTTTGTGCTGCTGCGTTTTCAGAGGCATTTATTATCACACGTACGACTTAAGGAATCACTGCTTTCCACATAAAAAACAAAGTCGGCAAAAGAAAAAGATTGATAGAAAATAATAATCGTTATTGCGAACTGTTAAACAGTTTTAAAACGCCATAGACGTCCTACGACATGCACGATCTGAGAGTGGATTTTATGTGGATAAATTAAAGAATAGCGAACTATTCTCGTATCGTGAACTTGTTGAAAAAGCCTTGCAGGGCGCAATATTACGTGTAAAATGTAAAGAATGTAATATTAATGTATTTCAATGTATATTATACCTAATATAGATGAACGTATAAATATTTCTAAATATACAAATGTACTGTACAATCGCTTCGTTTTTGATTCAGAAGGTAATATTAATCCAGATCCTTTTTTGTTTCAGTGCTTTCCCAGAAGCTTTTCTGAAATTGCGCTTTGCTTTTTTGGGGTAAAAGCCCTTGACATCGATTTCCGTTCTTTAATCTGCAATTTTCGTGAGAATTATTTTGTTAATTGTGATTTTTTAGGATATTTTACAATATAGAAAATAATAGGGTGGCCGCAGGTCAGGGAAAATCTGGAAATAAGGGAAAAGTCAGGATTTTTGAAACAAAAATGGAAAAATTCAGGACATTTCTGCAAGAGGCACTTTATGTAAATATCAAGAATAATTAATTTAGTTACTAGTCACTTTTTATAGTCACTTTTTTCTCAAATACATTTTTAGTTACTTTTTAAAATGAAGAGATCTCTTTAGTTAATTTTTTCAACAAATTAACGCATTGGTTTACTACTATTCAATATTTTTTAAATATTTCAGGGCATTTTAAAAGATTACAAGAAATTTTTAACAGATTTCAATAATTTGAAAGGATTTTAAATACTTCAGATTATTTTTAAAGATTTCAAAAGTGTTTAATAGATTTCAGTAATATGAAGGGATTTGAAATCATTTTAAAGATTTTAGGGTAATTGAAATGGATTCCAAAGGAATTTAATGATTTTAAGGTATTTAAAAAAATTGTATTTAATTTAATTTTATTAAATAATAATTATTTATTATTTTATAATTTTTTTATTTCATTTAATGTTAGTAGATTTCAATAATTTGAAGATATTCGAAGGGATTTTAATTATTTCAGGGTTTTTTAAAAGATTTCGAAGAATTTGTAATCAATTTCAGTAATTTGAAGGGATTCAACGAATTTTAAAGATTTGCGGGTATTTAAAAAAATTCAAGGAACTTTTTAGAGTATTTTTAAAAATTCTAAGGAATTTTCAAGATATTCAAAAAGCTTTAACAGATTTTGAAGAATTAAAAATATTTTAGGGCATTTTAAAAATTTTCATGGAATTTTTAATAGATATCAGTATTTTGAAGGGATTTACAACCTTTTAAAGATTTTAGGGTATTTACATTTTTTTAAAGAATTCTCAAGAGATTTAAACATTTTTCAGGGATTCAAAAGATTTGAAAGAATCTGAAATATTTTAGGATATTTTACAAGATTTCAAGCAATTTAACAAAAGGATTAAAAATATTGGAAATTATTTCAAAAGATTCCAATAAATTTTTAATATGTTTCAATAATTTAAAGGATTTGAAATATTTAAGGGTACGTTTAAAAATGCCCAGAAATTTTCAAAAGCTTTAAAAAGTTTTAAGGGATTTCAAAGCATTAGTAATATTTTAAGGTATTTAAAAATACTGCAAGGAATTTTTAATAGATTTCAGTAATTTGAAAGGATTTTACAGCATTTTCAAGATTTTATGTTATTTTTAAAAATTTCAAGGAATTTTCAAGAGCTTTACAAAGTTTCGAAGAATTTCAGAAGATTTCAAATAATCTGAAATATTTTAGGGTATTTAAAAATATTCCAAGGAATTTTTACTTTATTTCAGTAATTTGAAAGAATTTTAAAGCATTTTAAAGGTAAAACTTTATAAAGTCCCAATAGATTTCAAAGGATTTTAAATATTTTAGGATATTTCAAAAGATTTCAAGGAATTTTGAACAGATTATAATATTTTGAAGGAATTTCCAAGGATTTTAAAGATTGTAGGGTATTTTTTTTTAATTTTAAAGAATTTTCAAGAGTTTTAAAAAGATTCAAGGGATTTCAAAGGATTTATAATATTTTAGAGGATTTTAAAATATTACAAGATATTTTTAATATATTTCAATAATTTGAAGAGATTTCACAGGACTTTAAAGATTTTAAAAGATTCCAAGAAATTCTCAAAAGATTTAAGAAATTGCAATGAATTTTAAGAGATTTCAATGAATTTGAAATATTTTAAGGAATTTTAAGAGATTACAAGCCATTTTTAATAGAATCCAGTAATTTAAAGGGATTTCAAAGAATTGAAAAAAAATTCAAAGAATTTTTAAGAGCTTTTAAAAGTTTCAAGGGATTTAAAATGATTTAAGGGATTTTAAATATTTTAAGGTATTTAAAAAGATTCCATGAAATTTCAAGAGATTAC
>CAKNXH010057844.1:73405-84375 GCA_932178445.1 Andricus quercusramuli
ATATTTTAAGGAATTTTAAGAGGTTTCAGTTAATTTTAAATATATTTTAAAGAATTTTAAGAGATTTCAAGCCATTTTTAATTAATTTCACTGACAGTGAATTTTGAATATATTTTTAAGGAATTTTAAGAGATTCCAAGCAATTTAACAAAAGGATTTAAAGCAAAAGGATTTTAAATATTGGAAGGTATTTCAAAAGATGCCAATGAATGTTTAATATGTTTCAATAATTTGAAGTGATTCCAAAGAATTTGAAAGATTTGAGGGTACTTTTAAAAATACCAAGAAATTCTCAAGAGCTTTAAAAAGTTTTAAGGGATTTCAAAATATTTCAAAGCATTAGTAATATTTTAAGGTATTTTAAAATACTCCAGGGAATTTTTAATAGATTTCAGTAATTTGAAAGGATTTTACAGCATTTTCAAGATTTTATTTTATTTTTAAAAATTCCAACGAATTTTCAAGAGCTTTACAAAGTTTCGAAGAATTTCAGAAGATTTCAAATAATCTGAAATATTTTAGGGTATTTAAAAATATTCAAAAGAATTTTTACTTTATTTCAGTAATTTGAAGGGATTTTAAAGCATTTTAAAGCTAAAAATGTATAAAGTCCCAATAGATTTCAAAGGATTTTAAATATTTTAGGATATTTCAAAAGATTCCAAGGAATTTTTGACAGATTATAATATTTTGAAGGAATTTCAAAGGATTTTAAAGATTGTAAGGTATTTTTTTTAATTTTAAAGAATTTTCAAGAGCTTTAAAAAGATTCAAGGGATTTCAAAATATTTCAAAGAATTTATAATATTTTAGAGGATTTTAAAAGATTATAAGATATTTTAAATATATTTCAATAATTTGAAGAGATTTCACATGACTTTAAAGATTTTAAAAGATTCCAAGAAATTCTCAACAGATTTAAGAAATTGCAATGAATTTTAAGATTTCAATGAATTTGAAATATTTTAAGGAATTTTAAGAGGTTTCAGTTAATTTTAAATATATTTTAAGGAATTTTAAGAGATTTCAAGTCATTTTTAATTAATTTCACTGACAGTGAATTGTGAATATATTTTTAGGAATTTTAAGAGATTCCAAGCCATTTCAAATTAATTTCAATTTCAAGAAATTTTTAATAGGTTTCAATCCTTTGAAGAGATTTAAAAAATGGAAAAGAATTTTAAGAGATTTCAGTGAGTTTTTAATATTTTAAAAGATTCTAAGCAATTTTTAATTGATTTCAGCAATTTGAAGGGATTTCAAAGAATTACAAAAAATGTCAAGGAGTTTTCAAGAGCTTTAAAAAATGTCGAAAGATTTTAAAGGATTTGAAATATTTTTGGGTATTTAAAAGAATTTCAAAGAATTAAAATAAACTTTGTAAAGTTTCAAGAGATTTCAAAGGATTTGGAATATTTTAGGGTATTTAAAAAGATTCCAAATTTTTTAAAACTGATTTCAATAATTTGAAGGGATTCCTAAGGATTTTAAAGATTTAAGAGTATTTTTTTTTTAAATTCCAAGGAATTTTCAAAAGCTTTAAAAATGTCAAGGGATTTTAAAAGATTTCAAAGTATGCGAAATAATTGAGGGTATTTTAAAATATTCCAAGGAAATTTTAATAGATTCCAATAATGTGAAGGTATTTCAAAGGAGCTAAAAGATTGTAGGGAATTAACATTAAAAAGTTTCAAAATATTGCAAAGGATTTTAAATGTTTGAGGGCATTTTAAAAGATTCCAACATTTTAAAAATATATTTCAATAATTTGAAAGAATTCCAAAGAATTTTAAAGAAGTTAGGGTATTTAAAAAAAATCTAAGAATTTTTCAAGTGCTTTAAAAAGTTTCAAGGTATTCCAAAAGATTACTGATTTAAAATATTTTAGGGTATTTCAAAATATTCCAAGAAATTTTTAATAGATTTCAATAATTTCAAGGGATTTCAAAATATTTCAAAGCATTAGTAATATTTAAAGGTATTTTAAAATACTCCAAGGAATTTTTAATATATTTCAGTAATCTGAAGGGATTTTAAAGCATTTTAAAGATGTTAGGTATTAAAAAAAATGAAGGAATTCTCAAAAGCTTTGTAAAGTTCCAAGAAATTTCAAAGGATTTTCAATATTGTATGATATTTTAAAAGATTCCCAGGAATTTCGAACAGGTTTTAATCATTTGAAGGAATTCCAAAGAATTTTGAAGATTTTAGGGTATTTTTTTTTAATTCCAAGGAATATTCAAGAGATTCCAAAAGATTTCAACTGATTTTAAATATTTTAGGGAATTTTAAAAAAGATTCCAAGAAATTTTTAATAGATTTCAATAATTTGAAGGGATTTCAAAGAATGTTATGATTTTTTAATGTTTTAGGGTATTTTCAGAGATTGCAAGGAATTTGTAATATATTTCAATAATTTGAAGGAATTCCAAAGGATTTGAAAGATTTAAGGATACTTTTAAAAATTCTAAGGAATTTTCAAGAGCTTTAAAAAGTTTCAAGAGATTTCAGAAGATTTCAAGTAAACTGAAATATTTTAGGATATTTAAAAATATTCCAAGGTATTTTTAATATATTTCAGTAATTCCAAAGGATTATGAAGACTTTAGGGTGTTTTTTTAAATTTCAAGATATTTTTAATAGATTTTAACCATAAGAAGAGATTTCACAGGATTTTAAACGCTTTGAAAAATTTAAAGATATTTTAAAAGATCCCAAGATATTTTTAATATAGTTCAATAATTTGAATTGATTTCACAGGACATTAAAGATTTTGAAATATTTTACGGTATTTTAGAAGATTCCAAGAAATTCTTAATGGATTAGAAAAATTGCAATGAATTTTAATATGATTCAATGAATTTGAAATATTTTAACGAATTTCAAGAGATTCCAAGCCATTTTTAATTGATTTCAGTAATTTAAAGGGATTTTGAAGAATTAAAAATATTTCAAAGAATTTTTAAGAGCTTTAAAAAGTTTCAAGGGATTTGTAATATTTTAGGGTATTTGAAAAGATTTCAAGAAATTTGTAATAGATTTCAATCATTTGAAGAGACTTCACAGAATTTTAAAGATTTTGAAATATTTTAAGATATTTTAAAAGATTCCAAGACATTTTCAAGAGATTTAAAAAACTGCCAGAAATTTTAAGATTTCAGTGAATTTTAAGTATTTTAAGGAATTTAAAAAGATTCTAGGCCATTCTCAATTTATTTCAGTAATTTCAAGGGATTTCAAAGAATTAAAAAAATTTCAAGAAATTTTTAACAGCTTTAAAAATTTTCAAAGGTTTAAAGGGATTTGAAATATTTTAGGGTATTTTAAAGGATTTCACGAAATTTTTAATAGATTTCAATAATTGGAAAAGATTTCACAGAATTTGGAAGATTTTGAAATATTTTAAAAGATTCCAAGAAATTTTTAAGAGATTTAAAAAATTGCAAAGAATTTCAAGAGATTTCAGTGAATTTTAATATTGTAGGATATTTTAAAGGATTCCGAGAAATTTTTAAAAGATTTCAATCAATTGAGGTATTTCGAAGGATTTTGAAGATTTTAAGGTATTTTTAAAAGATTCCAAGGTATTTCAAAAGTTTTACAACGTTTCAAGGAAAAAAAAAATCAAAAGATTTTTAATATTTTAAGGAATTTAAGAAAACTGACATTAGGTTTTAAACAATTTCGGAAGATATGAATTGACTTATAAAATTGTAGGATATTTTAGAATATTCCAAGGGATTTCATAAGATTTCCGAAGATTTCAATTATTTTAAAGGATATAAAAAATTCTCAAGGTATTTTAATAAATTTTCCAGAATTTCAGGAAACAGCATCAGATGTCATGTAATTTCACGGGATTTTATAATATTAGAATGGATTTTCAAAGAATTTATTCACAAGAATTGAGGAAATTCGTAGGATTTAAAATATTTTAAGGTATTTCCAAAAAATTTTAATTTTTAAAAAGATTTTATGATTTTTTAAAGATTCTAAGGTATTTTCAATTTATTTCAATTATTTTAAGGTATTTTAAAAGACTTTAATAATTTTAGAATCTTTTTGAAAATTCTGAGGAATTTTCAAACCAAAAATTACCAATTTTCAACAAAATAGTTAAATCCAAAACCAAAATATTAATTAATTTTCAATAATTTTATTTTTCATTATTCATTTTTAATTGGCAACCAAACAAATCCACTTTTAACTAAAAGAGGTGAAATTTCCAACCCAAAAGACCAATTTCAACTACACTGTGGAATTTTCATGCCAAAAAGGCCAATTTTCTACTAAAAAGTTTAATGTTCAACCACAAAATATGAATTTCTAACGAAAAATATAATAGCTGATATATCGACCAAAAAATATTTTAATTCTAAATCAAAAATAGTTAAATTCAATAATAACAAAAATAGACGAATTTTCAAACAAAATCGTACATTTTCAACCAAAGAGATGAATTTTGAACTAAAATTATGAATCTTCAACCAAAAAAGTGAATTTTTAACAATGTAGATCAACTTTTACTTAGGTTGATGAACTTTGAAAAAAAAGATTTCTCAACGAAAAATGTAATAGTTGATATTTCAATTGAAAATATTTTAATTTTCAGTGACACCAAAAAAAATGAAATTTCTCCCAAAAAATATGTTTTTTAACCACGCAGTTGTAAATTCGTCGAAGTAAATTTAATTTTTAAGCTAAAAAGTCGAAGTTTTGAGAAAAAAAAGTTGACTTTTAAACACAAAAAGATGAATTTTCAAGAAAAAATTACTTTTCAACCAAGTAGTTGAACTTTGAACAACAGGAATCAATTTTAAACAAAAAGATTGCATTTACAACCAAATTGTTGAACTTCCAAGCAAAACATGCAACTTTTTAACAAAATAGTTGAGTTTTCAAAAATATAGTTAAATCCGCAATCAAAATATTCAATTTCATTAATTTTATTGACTATTATTCATTTAATTTTCAACCAAACATTTCCATTTTTAATCAGAAGAGGTGAATTTTCGAATCAAAAAGACCAATTTCAACTACATTGCGGAATTTTCAATCGAAAAAGGCGAAATTTCTACAAAACAGTTTAATTTTCAACAAAAAAATTAAATCGTAATCAGGAAAAAGTCAGGAAATTTTGAAAATGAAGTTTTGCGACCACCCTGAAATAAATACTAGATAAAAAAATAGAAAATTATTTTAGTTTTCTCACCAAAGAATTAATTTTTGAACTTTCTATCGTAGAAAGAACTTCAGATTTCTCAAAATCGTCACTGCCTGGTGACTTTAAATTTTCAGAAAGTATTTCTTTAACTGTTAATGTTTTCGTACTTTCCAGAAAATCATAAGTGTCCTTGATACAATTTTCGATTTCGGTAAAAGAAAAATTATCTGCACTTATTAAGCTCCAGGAATCGAGAATTCCTGATTTGTCTTCATTTTCAATCCCGTCTATCATTCGGGATTCTTCCAATTTTTCATCTTCTATAGGAGATACTTTATTTTCTTTTATAATTAAATAGTTATCTATCGTATTCGGACAACTCAACGATGAATTTTTGTTGAATCGAGGAGTTTTTTTTACGAATTTCAAATTTTTGGAAGTCTTTTCATCTTTTCTCCTTTTCTTCTTTACCTCTGGGCTTGAGTCTATTTCCAATTTTTTTAAAAGCGTGTCTTTTTTTTGGAATTTCTCGATTTCTGATTGCAGGTATTCTAACTCTTGTTGAGAATTTTGGAGAACTTTAATCAATCTGAAATGCAGATAATTATTTATTTTTATTTGATTCAACTTTAGTTTTTATTATTTTAGATTAGAAATTTATGTACCTTTGAATTTCAGCATCTTCCTCCGGAGAATATTTTAATTCCTCGGAGGCTTTTTTTATTTCTTCTTCTAAATTTTTAGTATTTGATAAAGTTTCAAATTCAAGTTTCAAGGCATCAACTTCACGTGTAACTTTTTGAATTTCTGCATTGTCTTCAAGTTCTTCAAATATTGATCAATGATTAGTATTATTTTTGCCACTTACTAGCTTCTTTTTACTAACTTTTTAAAAATTTCGAACAACTTTTTATTTGTTAACAGTTTTTTAACACCTATATTTGGACTAAAATTAGATTTTTGATAAAATTCAAAAAGATTTTTTAAGATTTCAAATATGTCGAAAAAAAGCTAGAACATTTTAAATACAATTTTTTATTTTCCAGGATTTTACGAAATATTAGAAAAAATTCGAGTCCGTTTAAAAGATATTTAGGAATTTCAGAAGTTTCCAAGAAATTAAAAAATATTATATGAATTTTCGGAAATCTTTTCAAGTTTTAATATACTTTGGACCTTTCAGAAATCTTTTGAATCGTTCTGAAATGCTTTTAAATTTTCTTTAAAGCTTAATTTTTCAAAACAAACAATTATTTTAAATGTTACCAGGAATTTTAAGAAAATTTTAACAAAATCTACATTTTGTTTTAAAAAAATGTAAGAATCTTCAAAATAATTTTTCAATTTTTTCAAATTATCTAAATATTTCTTGAATTTATTAGATCTTTTTTTTTTAATTTTTTAATCATGGAAAATTAAAAACTTTTTACTTTAAAATTTTCTACACTCGTTTTCGAAATTTTAGGAAAACATTTGAAATGTTTTGAATTCTTTAAAAGCTTCTAAAGTTTTGTTTGAAATCTTTGAGAGAGTACATTTTGTTCAAATAATTTAAAAATCTTATCAAGATCAAAATTATTTCTGTATCTTTTCAAATCTTCAAAATATCTCTTGAATTTACTCGACCTTTTTTTTTTAATTTTGCCGAATTGAACATTTTTCTTCTGAAACCTTACATTCTTTTTCAAAATGTTAGGAAATATTTTATAAAGTTTTGAAATCATTTTCAATTTTCTCTTAGAATTTATAAAAAAAAATAAATAAAAAACGATTTGAAATTTCCCCATCAGTTTTAAGAACGTTTTTCATTCTCTTGAAACTTTTTTAAATTCTAAAAAATATTCTTACATTTTTTAGGAAGTTTTCGAAAAGATACACTTTGTTGAAAATTTTGTTAAAATTTTTCAATTTTATATGTTGAAATTGTGTTTGGAAATCTTTTCCAATGTTCTTTCAAAATTAATTTTCCAAAATAAAAAATCAATTTGGAATTTTTTCCAGGAATTTAAAAATTTTTTATTTGATTTTCTTGAAACCCTTAAAAATGCAGTTTTTCTCAAATTTGTTTAAATCCTGCAAAATTAAAAAAATGTCGAGAAATCTTCCAGGTTTTTTCGACACATTTTGAAATCTTGAAAACTTAAAATTAATTTTTCAAAATTAAATCTGAATCATTTAAAATTTTCCTAGGAATCCTAAAAAAGATTAATTTTCAGTCTTTCAAAATTATTAAGAAGCTTCTATTTTTTTAATTCATTAAAATAAGTTTTTATAAATTTGAAATTTGAACAAAATGTAAGTTTTAAATGATTTAAACAAATGTAGAAGATTTCTAAAATTTTTGAAATGATTTTTTATTTTCAAAAATGAAGAATTGAAAAAATTAAAATAAAATTCTAAACATTTCCTAAATTTCGAAAAAGAATGTAGACGATTAAAAAGGAAAATTTGGCAATTCTGCAAGATTATAAAATTTTACAAAAAATTTGAGTCAGTTTAAGAGATATGTAGACATTTTGAAACGATTAAAAAATAATTTTAAACTTGTGAAGATTATTATTTTTTTTAATATAGATCTTTGAAGATTTTGAAAAAAGAAGCCTCTTAAGAATTTTGAAAGGTTTCAAAAGTATGAAACATTTTTAAAGCATTTTTTTTTTATTTTAGGGAAAATTCGAATAATTTTAAGATATATTTAGAAGCTTGAGAAGCTTTGAACAGATTCAAAAAATTTAATTTCAAAATTTCAAACAATTCCGAAAATAGTAGACTTTTGAACATTTCGAAAAAAAGAAGCTTTTCAAGAATTTTGAAAGGTTTTAAGACAATTAACCAATTTTCTCTAGATTCCTAAGAAAATTATAAGGCAATTTCTTTAATTTTTGAGATTTTGAAAAACATTTTTAGAAATAATTCGAGTCAATTTAAAAGATATTCAGGCATTTCAGTAGTTTTAAAGAGACTACAAATATTTTAAACTTTAAATTTTCTGAATTCTTTTTCAAATGTTAAATATTCAAAAATATTTTTTTAATTTTCTCAAGAATCTTAAAAAAAATTATATTTATATAACTTTAGAGAAAAAAACGGATTATATTTATTTAATTGTCCTCAGATCTCAGAATATAATTTTAGCTCGAATTTCGTGTTCAAAAAGTTTTAAGGAATAAATATTTATTCAAACTTTTTATTTTGTGTTAAAAATTATTTTCTCCTCAAACGGAAAAACAACTTCAAGTAATGAATAGCCAATCAGGTTTTCGAAAACAACATATCCAATATTTTCAAAATATTTGGTAACATCTATTATACTATTATTTAATCAAATTAAAAATACCCTTTTCAATTTTGTTCACATTTTCTTTATAAAATTCACAATCACATGTAGGCGGCTTTTTTGCTCTTGGATAATTAACCAAAAAATTGCCAAAATCGTGTTCCCTCGAAAATTTCCAGACCGCCTCACAAAAATCATTTTCCAAGTTGTACATCTGGTCTCTAATTTTTTCCTGTAGAAATGATATAAATTTTTAGAAACTTTGCAGTTTTTACATAAATCTATTTTCTAAAAATGATTTTTTACTGTTTTATTTATTGAAAATGTAATAAATTATGAATATAGCTAATTAATTTTTTTTAAGCGATGACACTGTTTTGCTAATAAATATTTTTAAAAAAAGACACTAAAGACACTATTTTCTCGCAATCGTCACAATAGCTAATTCAAATTTCAACCAAGTAGTTGAATTTTCAACCCCAAAGATGAATTTTCAACACAGAATATTAATTTTCTAACAGAAAAGACAAATTTCCAACAAATTACATACATTTTCAATTAAATACTTTGAACATTTTATTTGATCAATTTTTAGTTTATTTTTTTTCATTTCTAAATTTTTTAAACTAAAAAGTTGAATTTTTAATCTAAAAATGATCAGTTTGTAACCAACAATGGAGTAGTTAAATTTTTATTTAGCAGAATTAAGTTTCAATAAAAAAAAGAATTTTCTGCAACAAAGTTTAATTTTGTAAAGTTAATTTTCAACCAATCAATCGAATATTAAAGAAAATAATTAAATTTCAAGTAAAAAAAATTAATCACTAACCAAAAAGCAAAACTAATTATCAACTACAATAATGAATCTTCAACCAAAAGAATTAAATTTTAAGAAAGTATTTGAACTTTCAACCAATGAGTTGAATTTTCAACATCGAAAGATGGATTTTCAACGAAAAATATCATTGTTGATATTACAAAAACCAATAAAAAACAGCTGAATTTAACCAACAAAAAACGAATTTTTTACAAAATACTTTAATCCTCTAGTAAAACAGATTAATTTTCAACAAAACAATTACATTTTTAATACAACAATTTTTTTTCACCAAAAAGACGTTTTTTCAAAAAAATAAATAAATTTTTCAACAAAATATATACATTTTCAACCAAATAGTTAAATTTTATAACAAATTGTTGAATCTTAGAGCCCAAAAATAAGAACTTTTTACAAAACAGTTGAGTTTTCAACTGGAAAATATAAATTTTGAACAAAAAAGATAATTCTCAACCCATCAGTTGAACTTTCAAAAAAACAGTAACAATTTTAGGTAAACAATTAATTTTTATACAAAAATACGAATTTTTAAATAAAATTATGAATCTTCAACTAAAAAATGAACCTGTAAGAAAGTAGTAGCAAAGTAGTTAAATTTTCAACAACAAAATTTTTTTCTACCAAAAACACGAATTTTCATTAAAATAAATTCTTTGTCAACGATAAAGAGAGAAAAACAATTTTCAATCCAATTTTAAATTTTCAAGCCAAAAAGCGAATTCTCAACCAAGAATGTTAAATAACAAAATGTTTGAATTTTCAACCAAATAATAAAATTCTTAACTAAAAATATAATAGTCAGGACTAAGCAACTGAAAAAAGAAAGAGAAATAAAAATTCAAGGCAAATAAATTACTGGCCTAATTTTCCCTAATCTTTTACTGACCAATTTTTCATTTTTTCTCACCATTAATATTCAAATACCATAATCTTAATCTTGTAACATTTTTAACCCAGAATCTTTAATAAACGAAATGAAAAAATTTCAGATTAAAAATTTCAATTTTATTTATTTATTTCAGTAAAAAAATTATTTTTCAACAAAAAAGAGGAATCTTCAATCCAAAAGGACGAAATTTGTATCCAAATAGACAAGTTTCCAACAAAACAGTTACATTTTTGACCAAAAAGTATGAATTTTTAACAAAATACTTGAATTTTCAACCAAATAGTCGAATTTTAAAATGAAAAAGATTAAATTTTAACCAGGAACAATTGAGTTTTTAAGAACAGATAAATTCTCAATAAAAAAAATTATATTTGATATTTCAACCACAAAAAGAAACGAATTTTCGACAAAATAGTTAAATTTTCAACATACCAAAATGAAATTTCAACCAAGAAGATTAATTTTCAACCAAAAAATAAGACTTTTCAACTAAATATATACATGATTTTGAAATAAACAGTTGAATTTTCAACTAAAAAAGATCAATTTCCAGTAAAAAAATATACATTTTCAACAAAAAAGTTCAATTGTCAACCAAAGAGATGAATTTTCAACTAAAATGATGAATCGACAATAAAAAAAAATGAATTTTTAATAAAATAGTGTTCAACTTTGAACCAAAAATGACAAATTTTCAACCAAGAAGAGGTGTTTTCTACAAAGCAGTTGAATTTTCATTCCAAAAAGACGAATTTTCAACATAACAGTTCAATTTCCGACCAAAAAAGATAAATTCCTAACA
>CAKNXH010057845.1:0-30373 GCA_932178445.1 Andricus quercusramuli
AAAGAAAGGCGTAGCAGGATGTAGAGAGAACCTACTTATCTATATATATATATATATATATATATATATAGTTGTTAGTTGTCAGTCGATGTTTTCCAGATGAGATAGTAAATCTGGTTTTCGAAAGTGGCATCAATCTCTCAATCTATCTATCTATCTAATCAATCCAGGCCATCGACAGGTAGCGCTAGTAGGATGCTGGGTCTTTCCAGAGACATCTATCGATGAGTAGGTTCTCTCTACATCCTGCTACGCCTTTCTTTGAGCCGCGTTGTTCGCACATTCCTGGCCACACAGTTCCGATTATCCGATAAATCCTATCATTTAGGATAGCTGTATATTCTGAGTACGTCAACCTAGAAGAAACAGAGAAATCACTATCCTTCTTTTGGAAATATTCAGAACCTTCTTCTAGATGTCCCGGATAATTTATGTCGGTTTTCTGTATGTTTCTGTATCGTATGACTGTCTGCTGAGTGAGTGTTATTTCCTCTCTCTTGCGCTCGCATATGTATCAACCTTGCCTTCTCTACCCTGTGACCTTCTCTCCTCACCGGACGGATTGAGGTAGTCAGGGTTAGTGTCGAATGTTACGAAGTTCGGGTCGGTACTTCTTACCCGTCTTCTTTTAAATAAATTGTAAAACTTATGTAGCCTTTGCTAGAAGGCAAAACTTTGACTCTGTTTCTTGGATCTCGATTCAACCACTAACGCAGAAGAGGTCGAAGCGGCTGCGGCTGTGAGAAGCCACTTCGGTGAACAACGTGTGGGAGGCGTGAAGGTCAGCCTCACGAAAAGACACTTCAGGGGCAATCTGAAGGTTTTCGTGGAGCTGCCAGAGGAATTGACCGCGAGGTTAGTACGCACGGGACACCTGAAGGTGGGGTGGGTGTCCTGTCGTGTACACACGAAAACGGAAAAGGTTCGGTGCTATCACTGTCTAGGCTTCGGCCATATAGCAGCCGGTTGCGAAGGTCCAGACTGTACGAAGGCCTGCTGGAGATGTGGAGATGTGTAGGGCGTTCCGTGAGGCAACCTCGTCGAGGAAACCTCAAGGACGCGCTACCTAACAGAGCATACCCAACCAGGATGCCGAAGGCCGACGAGCCATTTGAGTGGTACTATCACACTACTGGGGACGATGCGTGCATCCTGGTTGGATGATAGCCTAAATAATGCCTTACCCCATGTCCTGGAAGTAATGTGATAAGCGGTTCCGAGGACATGGGTTGGAAGGAAAAGGAGGTGAGTTTAGTGGGTATTACAGTTTTTTAGGTCGAGCCCTACACTCAGTGCGTAAATGCATTCTCAGCTCCTCTACAAAAAAAAAAAAAAAAAAAAAACTTGACCGAAAAGGTACCATTGAAAATTGAAAATTCGAATGACGGAACTCCACACCTCTGTTATATATCTTTAAAAAATAAAATTGAATAGCACACAGGCAATTTCATTCCACTATTGAATAGAAAATATGTGGTCACATGCTTAAGCAGAAAAAAGCTTTAAATTAAAAACTTAATTATATAAATACCTGGAAGTGTGTTTGAAATTCTTGAATTCTGAGTTCGTAATTTAAGGTCAACTTCTACAGTCTCATCATTACAGATCTTTCCATTCGTTATTATTCCTGAATCGTAATTGTCTAAACTTTCAAATCCTGTTACGCATTTCAATATCGTTTTTTACTTGATCCATAATAAATTATTTTAAAATAAATTTAAATAAAAATGTCATATATAATTTATGCAGTTAATTCGACATCCATTTTATTTAGATGGTAAACTCGCACACCTGGTAATCTCCGCTTTGGTAGTTTTTTTTCGAATATTTCTATTTTTTTTTGTTTTCTTTTCGATACACCGCGATATAATATATAAAATGTCTTTCATAATATCTTTTATTTATCATTGGAGAAGTGGCGATGGACCGATAGGACTCTCCCGAACTTCGATATATCGCGGTACATCGAAAAGAAAACAGAAGAATTTGAAAACACACTTCCGAAACTGACAACTTTTTTCAGTAATAAATATAAATCAATTATAACTGATAACAATCAAGATTTGTTGTCTTCTTCTCACTCTTCAGAAGGAAATGAAAATTCTGGAGAAGTCAAATAGAAAAAGTTGTTAACAGAAGCTGTCGAGGATACACAGCGGAGATCATTAGGTTTGTGAGTTTATATTCAAAATATAATGGATGTCGAATTAACTGCGTAAATAATATATGAGATTTTTAATTAAATTTATTTTAAAATAATTTATTATGAATCAAATAAAAAACGATATTGAAATGCGTAACAGGATTTAAAAGTTCAGACAATGACTTTTCAGGCATAAGAAAGAATAGACAAATCTGTAATTATGAGACTATAAAAGTTGAACTTGAATTGCAAACTCAGAATTTAAAATTTTCAAACACACTTCCGGGTATTTATATAACTGAGTTTTTAATTAAGAACTTTTTTCTGCTTAGGCATGTAAGCACATATTTTCTATTCAATATTACATGAAATTGCCTTTGTGCAATTCAATTTTATTTGCTTAACTTATATATAACAAAGGTGTGGAGTTCGTCAAAACGAATTTACAATGCAAATTGGTACCTTTTCGATCTCGTTGAGAACATTCAATTTTGTGAAATCGAGTTTAATTTGAGAAGTAATTTAAAAAGAAATTGAAGTTTCTACACGGAGAAAAATCTCCGGGGTTTAGCGCAATAGAGTTCAAGGCATTAACGCATGGACTATTCCAAGAGGTGCATTTCCAAGAGCCTCCACGGACTTTCTCGGTAAGTCTTCTTGCGATTTGCCTTTAGGCCACACCATCTGCCTGTTGACAAGTTCGCACCACTAAATGTTCACAAGGAGACTCACCGAGAAAGTCCGTGGAGGCTCTTGGAAATTTCGCTCGCACTTTTAGAATTAATGCGTGACAAATGTTCACGCGCTAATGCCTACATTTTTCTCTCCGTGTATGTTCTCTCCGAATACAAGATTTCTAGAGATCGTAATTATTCAGTTGATTTTGTAATTGAATCCACCTGAAATGCAATTCGAATTTGAAAATTTTGAACCCAATATTCGGATTGACGAATTAAATATTGGCAATTCGAATTTCGATATCAGACAAACTTGCATTGGAAGAAAACTTAGAAGCTTCAATTTCTTCTAAAATTAAGCTCAATTCCAACAAATTTAATGTTCCAAACGTGATTCAAAAGGTACCAAATTATATTGAAAATTTTAAGTGACAAACTACATACCTCTGATATATAGGTTGTTAATAGTTTTTTTTTACAAATAATAAATTTAGGAATAACTCTCAAAGAGATTAAGTGACAGAACATTTTATTTATACATATGTGTATTTAAATTCATAAGTGAAATAAATGAAGATATAGCTTTGTAGCCAAAACTTGATGATTCCATTAAACAAGTAATTCTAGAAAAAGTTTCTGAATATTTCCAAAACAAAGATAGTGATTTTTTTGTTTCTTCCTGGCGGTGTTGGTCTGAGAATTTCACTAGATCTTTGAATATTCGGCTTTCTAAAAGAACTTTGGCGAATAAAGAAACGCAAATAATTTGGTAAATATTTTGGTGAAGGATGGTTTTTTTCATCGGAAGCATGCACATGAGAAACTTAATAGTCATCAAAATAGTACTGGAAATAAGAACTACATGGTTATTTGGCATATGCGAGTGAACAAAATTTTTGGTATCGATAAACAGTTAATATCAGAAATCGAAACAGGAGCAGAGTATTGAACGGAAGTTTTAAAGCGTGTGGTGGAGGTCGTACGGTTTTCGTGCGGATCTAGTCTTGTATTTCGAGGAACAAATGAACAATTTAGATCCTATAATAATGGCAATTATTTAGGGATTTTAGTAGTTATTGCTAATTTTGATCCGTTCCTACAAAAACACATAGATTCATATGGTTACAAAGGCCAAGGTGTCACGTCATTTTTGTCAAAAACTATCGCGAAAGAATTTATTCCATTGATGTATAAAAAAGTATTTAATCATGAAGTTACAGAAATTAAAGAAGCAGAGTATTTTGGACGTATTACGGACTCAACGCCAGATATTTCTCACGTAGATCGATTATCCATAATTTTTCGTTACTGTTTACACGGTCAAGTATACGAACGATTTCTGATCATAGCGAGACTTCAGAGTGGCCCAAGCTGTCGCATAGTTTGGTCCGGTGATCGGGCTGCTGTTCAGCGCGTCCTGAGCTTCCCAGTCCTGTCGTCGCCCACAGAACTGATACAGCCCAATCCTTGGCAATCTGGCCGATCCCTGAACACTGTAGACTGAAGCTGAAGCTCCGAGGAAGGCGGAGCCGGTCCCGGAGCAAACCTGTACACCGTACAGCCGACCCTTGGCGGTGGTGTGAACGTCCTCGGCCGCTGCGTAGTCGTCTTTGATAGAGTAGTCGCTGTCCTGTCTCTCTGGGTAGTGAAGTAGCTCCACGTGGTTTTTCGTGGGGCCGGTCCAGGATCTTCCGAGCTGCTTGGCGCAGCTAAAGGGAGATGAGATTAGATTCGCAAGGCATGGCTGGCATTATATCTGTGACCAGCTGCAGAATCGTCTTTCTCCCCTTACGAAACGCTGGAAAAGGGTAGAATTTTGACCAACGTTTCTGCAATTGGTCAGAGAAATGCCTTTGGTCCCTACGAGACGTTAGAAAGGGAAAGGGAATTGACTAACATTATTTTTGAGTACAGTGACAGGGTCACCTTCCGCCTACACGATATGTTGGAAAGGAGTAGGGGTTTGACCAACATTATTTCTCTCTCTCTCTCTCTGTTGGAAATGTTCAAGAGTGTCACGAACACTATTTCTGTGACAATTCACAAGAGAGCTTTTTTGCCTCACACGAGACTTTAGAAAGGTTTAGGTGCGTGATGAACCTGATTTCTGGGAGCAGCTTTTGAGGCGCCTTCGCGTCCCCCATGAGACATTGGAAAGGGGGTTATTGTTTGAACATCATTATTGCAGTGACAATTTACAGGAGTGCCTCACTTCTCTCTACAAGATGTTAGAAAGTGGTTGGAGATTGACCAACATTATTTTTGTGACCAGACACAGGGTTGCCTCCTGCCCTACGAGATGTTGCAAGGGGTTCGGTGCGCGACAAACATTAATTCTGTGACAAGACATAACGTTGTCTTTACGCCCATGACGAGACGTTTAGGAGGGTTAGATGTATGACGAAACATATTTCTGTGATCAGTCACAGGGGTGCCTTCTTGTCCTTTTCAAGTCTTTGGAAATGAGTAGGGGTTAGACCAACATTTTTTCTGTGAAAATACACAAATCTACCCTTAAGAAACCTATAAGACTTTAGAAAGAGGTATGAGTTTGACCAACATTATTTCTGTGACAAGTCACAGGGGTGCCTTTCCACTCGCAATAAGATTTTCGGAAGGGTCAGGTGTGCTGTTGCTCTTATTTCTTTGGCCACTCACAGGCGGGAAAGGGACAGCGGTTTGACCAACATTACTTCTGTGTGCAGACACAGGGATGCCTTTTCGCCCCTAACCACGAGTCTTTGGAAAGAAGTCGTGGTTCCACAAAAATCATTTCAGTGGAATTAACAGGGTTGCGTTGCCGCCCCTACGAGACGTTGCAAAGGGGTAGGGGACTAACCATTATTATTTCTGCGACTTGCCACAGAATTACCTATCCACCCCAATGAAATATTGGGTAGGGTTATGTGTGTCACTTCCCTTTTTCTTTTAACCACTCACAGGTTGGAAAGGCACAGGGGTTAAAGGTTTGAGTATCATTATTTTGTGACAAGACACAGTGGCGGCTTTGCTCCCAAGACGACACGTTCAAGAGGGTTAGATGTATGACGAGCCATATTTCTGTGACCAGCACAGGGGTCCTTACGAGAATTTCGAAACAGGTTTGACCAACTTTGACCAACATTATTTCTCTGACTAGTCGCAGAAGTGCCCTCCGTTATCCCTTTTCAGCCCCACATGAACTTTGAAAAGGATAGAGTATTCACCAGCATTATTTCTGCGACCAGTCACAAAGGTGCCCCCCCCCCCCCGAAACGAGACGTTTAGGAGGAGCAGGAATATTGACCAACATTCTTTTTATGAGCAGTCACAGGTGTGCCCTTCCGCCCCTTACGAGACTTTGGAAAGGGATATGGGTTTGACCAACATTAATTCTGTGATCAGTCATAGGAGTGCCCTCCCGTTCCCAGGAGACGGTAAAAGCATAGGGATGTGAAAAACATTATTCCGGTACCTAGTCACGTAGGTATTTCCCCCCCCATGAGACTTTAAAATGTGTTAGGTGTGTGGCGAACCTTATTTCCCTGATCACTCACAGGGGTACCTTTCTGCATCCCACAAGACTTTGGAAAGGAGGAAGTGGTTTGACCATTATTATTTCTGTAACCAGTCACAGGGGTACAATTTCTACTCCGAATACACGTTGAAAAGGGGTAGGTGATTGACTAACATTATTTCTGTGACTAATCACAGAGGTACCTTCCCTCCCCCCACGAAACGTTTGGAATGTTAACGACTGTGATGAGCATTATTTCTGTGACCAGTCACAGGGTTGCCTTTCCACCTCCCACGAGATTTTCGAAAGGGGTGGGTTTTGATAAACAGCACTTCAGTGAAAAGTTAAGAAGGGTTAGTTGTCTGACAGAACTTATTTCTGTGACCAGTCACTGGAGTGCCTTCCAGCCCCCACGAGATGCTGGAAAGCGTTAGGTGTGTGACGAATATTTTTTCTGTTACCAGTCACAGAGATTCCTTCTCGCAGGGGTGTGGAGTTGACTAACATTATTTCTGTGAACAGCCACAGAGTTGCATTTCGCACCCACACCACGAAACGCTGGAAAGGGGTAGCGGATTAAGTAACATTATTTCTGTGACCAGTTACAGTGATGTTTTTTCGCCCCACACGAGTCGTTCCAAAGGTTTAGATTTGTGACGAATCTGAATTCTGAAAGCTGTCACAGGAGTGCCTTCCTGCAAGTTACGCGACTTTAAAAAGGTGGTATGTGTTTGACCAGCATATCAGTAGGAATGCACAGAGGTACCTTTCCGCTCCACAAAACGTTCGGATAATGTTCCGAAAAGTCTTTACCACCGATGTATCTTAAATCGCTGGTTACGAAAATGATAGTGAACATACCCGTAAATTAGATTTTTCAGGTCAAGGCCTCCAAAAAACTATAAAATTTACGTTTTTTTCATTTTCTCAATTAAATAATAAAAATTTATAAAGAAGCTTTGAATAAAAGTTGTAGATCTTCTAGAAAAAAATCTTTCATGTTATATCCAGTTTCTCGAAAAAAAGCATTGTTTTTTTAGAAAGAAAGAAAAATTTTGGTACAAAGTGTAGGCTTCCTTGGAATGGGACTTGAGGCACTCCAATTTTCTGCCTTCCCGCCCTAACGAGAGTAAATTATTTCCGTAAGAAGTCAGAGGGGTGCCTCCCCCACCCTTTACGAGACGTTGAAAAGGGGAAAGTATGTGACCTACATTATTGCTGTGGCTAGTCATAGGGGTGCTTTCCCGCCCTCCGTGAGATGTTGGAAAGGTGAAGGTATGTGACCTAAAGTATTTGTGTAACCAGTCACAGGAGCGCCTTCCCGCTCCACGCGACGTTAGAAAAGGGTAGGGGTTTGACCAACAATATTTCTGTGACTATTCATAGGGGTGCTCTTCCGACCTCCACAAGACGTTGGGAAGGGGAAAGTATGTGACGTACATTATTGCTGTGGTTAATCATATGAACGCCTTCCCATATTATCCCGTTTTTCACGAAAAATAATGGATTTAGGCGATAAGTTTGGGAGAAATAAAAGACGTATTTTTTGAGGGCCAAAACTTTCACCACAGACTTTTCCCTCTTAAATCAATATTCATTGAAATATAGAGAAAAAATACCGTTTTTTGGTGTTTTGACGTTGGCATATCTAGTTTAAAATCAATCGGAGGTATGTAAGTACTTTTCGGAACTGCACCCAAAAATTGGAAAGGGTTAGCGTTGAGCGAACATTATTTCTGTGACAAGTCACAAGGTACTCAGGGATAGGGGATTGACCAACATTATTTCTGTCACAATTCACTGGGTCCTCAACATTATTTATGTGACCAGTCACAGGTGTGCCTTCTCACCCTCACTAGACGTTAGAAAGGGTAAGGGGTTTGATTAACGTTACTTCTGTGACCATTCACAATGGTGCTTTTCCGCCTCTCAAGAGAAGCTGGAAAGGGCTGAGCGTGTAACCAGGCCCACCAAGCCCCCATTCATTTCACGCGACAAAGTTTGGCTAAAAAGTACTTTTTTAATCCTTATCGCGGCGCCATATTCGCCTCAACACAGGCAGAAGCCTGTATATTTTGGGCATATTTTGGGAACAACAGCCGGTACAAATTGTATGTACGTGTGAGCATGTGTGGCGTGCGCGCGCCACGGCGAACTGGCAGTCCCCCACCAAAGCGATTGAGGTAGTGATGGAAATCACTTAATTCGTTAAAGTTCGAGTTTGCTGAAACTGAAAAATAACTCGTAATGAATTCTTGTACAAATATTTGCAGAAGAATATTCTTCAGATCCAAACATGTTGGATGACTTTTTTCCTTACTCCCCCTACGCCCCGCTCAAAGGAACCACAGTTCTCGCGGGACACCCTGCATAACTGTCATCACTCCTGAGGCTTCTGCCTTTGTTGGGGCGAATGTGGCGCCGCGTTAAGGATTGAGAAGGTCCTTTTTAATCAAAAACTTTGACGCTTGAAATTCATGGAGGCTTGGGGGCCTGGGTATAGCGTACATTATACCTGTAGCTGTGACTTGTCATAGAGGTGTCTTTCCTCCGCACTCGAGACGTTGGAGAGTTCTAAGGATTTCACTAACATTACTTCTGCGGACAGTCACAGGAGTGCCTTTCTGCCCTCTAGAGACGTTAGAAACGGGAAGGGGTTTGATTAATATTATGACTGTGACTCGAAAAATTGCAATATCTCACATAGAGCTTTTGAATATCTCAAAAAACTCCCAAAAATATCCCAGGGATATCGAAATTTCCGTCCTAATTGGATATCCCTTAGACATACCCAAGATAATTCCAGGATTTATTATATACATAAATAGGATAACCTGCAATATACTGTTGCTATAAGGGGTATGGCTGACTTCGGGCAACTGAAATTTCTCTTTTTCTCTGTGTTAGCCTGCCTGCAAAAATCGCTGTTTTAAAAAGTATTGAATTGCATTCACGAGATAATATAAGAAAATCTGATTTGAAAAAATATCGCATCAAAAGTAGAATACTTTTGAGTAGATTTCAACCTAATGTTTTTTGTAGGGTTACGAAACGTTTCTTGACGGGCGCTAATTTAAACAAAAAACTAAACCTTGCTTAATCAACCATCAGAGGCCATACGGGTGCAAATCGGGCAGGACGAAAATTTCAAATGCCCCTCTCTCCCAGGGCTCGCACTGCAGAGCCCCCTATCTTGTACGATAATTATGTCTATACTTCGGCGTAACCATCGAGCAACAGCTTTGCGTCCGTCGCTTCTCAGCTGCTCTGCTGGAAACGCCGAAATGTTACCTTAGGCCAAATTTGCACCCCTTTGGCCACGGCGTCACGATGAACAGCATTTCTGCAATTATTAGCGCCTAATACGTAAGTATTTACTTTTTTTATGATTTTCTTTCTTTTCCGTGGTGTCTCGTAGATCCTAGCCTCATTTGTGACGCCGAGGCTAAACGGGTGCAAATTTGGGCTAAGGAAAATTTTCAGCGTTTCCAGCAGAGCAGCTGTGGATAGGGTGACCAGACATCCTTCTTTGGAAGGACATGACCTTATTTTTCGATGGTTGTCCTTCCGTTCTTCTTTTTTGTCCGATGTCCTTCTTTTTCAAGATTTTCGTGATATTTCGCCTTTTTTATTGCGCGAACCTAAATTTTGTTCACAATTTCTAATAAAATTGACGTTTGACGTTTGACCAATGAAGATATCACTTGGAGTTATTGCCTCATTGGTCACGACGTTTGCGAAACGTCGAATGATGTTCAATACTTCCACAGAAAAAACATCATAAAGTTTACATCGTTGATTTGAATTATTGATATTATTAAATTTGATCTACAGTTGAAAGATTTTCTGCAACAAAAATTAACCTCAGCGAATAAAGTTGTTGAAAAACTGAGATAATTTCGTGTTTTTAAACTGTTTCAGAATAATTTTTTAGAGAAAAAGCGTCGTCTGCTATGTAGTTGTAGTTGACAGCAGTGCGAAAAACATGAAAGTGTGAATGAAAACGGTCTGGAAATCAGACACCAGATTTTAGAAAACATTGTACTTATTAAATTTTCATTTTTAATGAAAATACATTTTCTGTGACTGAGGATAAAGCACTTGACATCAGTGGAAGAGTCACTATATTCACTATGATTTTGACCGTAGTTCACAAGTTGTGAGGTAGAAGTTTCCGTCCTGACATTTTATTCAAGCAACCATTTTTGGAATTAAAATTTGAAATGTACTTTTACATTAGGATTGATTTTCAATTATTAATGTTCAAACTTTACTTTATGCTGAAATAAATTAAGGATGTAACTTACTTATCACATTATAAATCTTGTTAATGTTTCAACCTCAAAATTAATTGGATTTCTATTTTTCGTTTTGTTCAAAAACAAACGATGGTTGTTGTGTCAATTTTTTATTTTCATTCACGAAAAATGCGTTTTAATTCGTCTGCGATAAGTAATCATTTTTAAAATAATAATTAAGTAAGCGAAAAGTTGTTTCGAATCTGGCATCCTAACAATCCTAGTTTATAAATCGAATTCACTCATACTCTGCCATTTTGCCATTGCTGCTAAGGACGTAGCAGATGACAGCTTTCATTCCATCGTAGGATAAAATTTCGCTAAATAGTATGTAAAATTTAACAGCGGATAAGTTTACATTCAACAAAATTTAACTTCAGTTTTCTCTGTATTGAAAAGTCTTCGGATTCCAAGACTTGCGATTTCTTTGCCGAAAAAAAAAAAAAACATTGAATCGTATCCGGAAGTTTTGAAAATAGCGCAATATTTCTTTGCCATTCCTGGGCATAACGCCAATTGCGAACGTATTTTTTCTCCTATAAATTCTTAGTGGAATGATGAACATGATCAAATGTCACTTGAGACAGTTGAAAATATTATAAATATTCAGTTGAACTTAAAAAACCTACCATGTCTCGAATTTCACCAATATTAAAAAAAAAGCAATTATCAATTTGTTAAAAAAATTGGAAGTTCTGAGAAGTATATATAATAATCTACATATTATATTACTATATTGTTTGAATGAAAATGTTGATCTCGAAATAGTCATTTGTATTATAATTACGTATATAATCTTTATATTCTGTTCGTGTGTATGTGACTGAACTCCTCCTAAACGGCTGGACCGATTTTAATGAAATTTTGTGTGTGTGTGTTCCAGTGGATTCGAGAATGGTTTAGATTCACAATTCAGTCCACTGGAAAATGTAAAAAGTTTGAAATTTTCAAATTTAAGACGTGTGTACAGGACAACGTCTGTCCGGTCCGCTAGTATCATTTAAATATTTAATGCTCCGTGTATAATTTACTCATATATTAGAGTAATAACCATTTCACTTTTCAAATAGAGCGCCAAATTGGGCAAGAGGTGGGGGGAACTTAATGGTGGGAGGTGGTGAGGAGTGGGGGTCCTTCTTTTCCTATCAAGGGGTACGTTCAAGACGACCACACGTGTGCACACGGGTGCACCTAAAGCCGTTCAACGACGCTGGGGGGACACTCGCTTCACTCGGGTGAATCGTTCAAGACTCATCAGAGGAAAGAGTGGGGGTCATCCGTGGAGTAACTTTTTCACCCGCTGAAATTAGGTAGGTGAAGGCGTGTAATGGCGGAATTTGGCGGGAAATAGTGATAAATTCAAGCGGGTGCGGGGATAGCGTAAAAGAATTTTCTATTGTAAAAAGACAATTTTTGTAATGTCTAAGTTCGTAAAGTCAAAACATTGTTGGATACTCGATCCTCACGGAAGGAATATGTTGTCTCCAGATGGGTATTATTTAGCGCTCAACAAGGAAAGTAAATCGGACATAAGTTGAATTCTAATTGTAGGTTAGGGTGAATTATTATATTTTTTTAAATAAAAGTACTTTTTACATTAAAAATAACTTTTGTTGACGTTTTTCATAGAAGGAGGTATAATGCACATATTATTTTCAATCACTTTTGAAACGAAGTGTGTGAACATCTGATTGTATGGTCGCCAAATTTCGTCTATAGGTGAAACTAAGTTATCCGGCTACGTATAACTTTACCTGAAGTGTTTACTCAAGCTATAATTATAAATTTTCCGTAAAATGTATTTAATTAAATTGTGTAAATCTTTTAATTTTATACTTTTGATAATACTGGTCAATTTCACTCTTTACAGCAGTTTAACCTAACTTTCAAACTTTTTTCACTTCTTTTGTATACTGCACACATATATTTCATTAATTAGATTAACAAAAATAATTGCCTTGATACGATGGCAACAATTACTACTTTGTTCTTCTGCTCTTCCATTTCAATAGTAATGACAAAATCACATAACCTCAAATTCACACCTTCACAATTCACACTTGGCGCCAAACTTTCCTTGTGCCGTTCAGCGTAACAACACCTTCCACTACACTTTCCTAAACTCCGCCCCCTTTTCTGGTTCACACAGCGGTTCACACGGGTGGTCGCCTTTAACGTACTCAAGTCATCTGGTCACCCCAGCTGTGGAGCGACTGACGCCACGCTGTTGCTCGACGGTTACGCCGAAGTATAGACATAATTAACTTGTACTGGACATGATTTTTTCCCTTTTTAAACCTCCGTCTACAGACAGGGGCTTTTAAGGCACACAGGATTTTTCAAACTAGTATATCTCGTCTACGGGAAAAGATTTGTATTCAAAAAGTTTTCAATAATTAACACTATCAACAATTAGGTAATGTAGTAAATGCTTCGAGAAGTAACACAGCATTATACCGGTCTTTTTGGAAAGCCAAAAACCCACTCATGGTCTAGCCAAAAAATGTTCCATTTTTGCCCAACTCGCGCATATCAGCTCCACGGCCATCTTAGTTACCATTCAACACAACCGCTAGCTGTACATTTATTCAATATGGCGGTGTAGATCGCATAGTGGCTGATTGGCTGCCAGTGCAATCCAATGCACCCCAATCTTGAACCCCAACCGCACTGCGCATGTGACGCGCCAAATTTCTGATTGACTGCATAGCGTCAATGCATGAAAATACATTTTATATTGCAAAATATACTTTCGCAGTCATAAATATAATATTCATTTGATTTCACTGCTGAAAACACATTATTCATTCGGACATCGTTTTTAGCAGAACAAGTATATGCATTAGGGTGGTCCAAAAAAACGCTTTTTGAGCTACAGGGCAGGTCCCCCCCCCCCTTCGCAAAAGTTTTATTTCCGGGAAAAAAAAAACCCTAATTTTTTTTTCGAAATTCGAATGTTAACACGTGCCACCGCTTACTTCAAAATCCCATTTCATTAACATGGGGAAATTTGGCATTTTCGAAAAATTGAACTCATACTTGAGGGTTGGATCGAAACTTGCTAAACTTTTCAGGGATTGAAAAGGAGTACCTATGAAATAAAATCATACTAATAACTTTTATTTTCAACCCACCCTTACCCCCCACAGCACCCCAAATATGACCCAAAAATAAAAAATATATACATTTTTACGTATTATTATTACCTTTTAGCAATTTCCGTCGTCTTTTTCATACAAATAATTACTAATGGACAATTTGAATAAAATGTAAAAAATATTTGTGTTTTCTGATTCAAATGTAATAGTTTGTCATTGCTTGGTGTAGTGTTTTTTTTTTAAACATTATGTCATTATTTAAACAATTACTTATTGTTTATTCTCAACATTTCTAAAAATTGACCCAGAGATGTCCAGTTTTTTCTCAAATTATTTTTTAAATCGTATTTTTTGAATTGAACAGAATATTGAATGATTTCGAGGAGTAGTAAATTCTGTTAAAAACGTCGTGTTATTGTTTGAACAATTTTTATTAGTTCCAGCAGTTCTCTATTAAAAAATGTGGATCAATAATATTAAATATTAACCATGGAATAATCTTCGTGAATATATTTTAATACATATTTTTTCTGTCTTCCAGTATGTCGGATTGATACTCATAAGACTTTAAAATGCTATATTAAAATATAATCTAAATCCATTCCATATGCAGTCCAATTATGAAGAAATATAAAGAAAGCAATGATTAATAATGCGCCAAAGAAGATGTAAACCATCCATACTCAATTTGAAGGAAATTTGAAAAAAACAATCATTAATTGTATAAACAATAACATAAAGTTTTTAACATAATTTATTACTCCTCGAAATCATCCAATATTATGTTTAATTCAGAAAATATGTTTGGAGAAGTAATTGTTTAACAAATTAGGTTTGTTTAAACAATTGAAAAATGATTAATATATTCTTTCTATACTCTATACAGTCAGCAAAATAATTGTATGTATTTTATTTTATTTTTTTTAATTTTTCGAAAAAAATGCTTAAGCAAATCAAAATTGTTTAAACAAATAGAAATTTATTAAACATCAAAAGGAATGTATCAAAATTCTACAATTATTTAACAAAAAGTAGCATTGGATACCAATTTGAGAAAAACTGGACATCTCTCGGTCAATTTTTAGAAATTTTGAGAATGAACAAACAGTAATTGTTTAAATAATTACCTAATGTTTTCAAAAAAATTACTTCTCCAAACAATGACAAAAAAATACATTTCAATCAGAAAATACTATTATTTGTCTTATTTTTTGGGAATAAATGATTGTTTAAATAAGTTACATTTATTAAAACAATTTAAAATTGTTTAAAAAGTCATGGGAAATATTCAAATTGTCCATGAGTAATTATTTGTATGAAAAAGACAACGGAAATTGCTAAAAAGTAACAATAATACGTAAAAATATAGTTTTTGGATTTTGGGGTCATATTTGGGGCGCTGTGGGAGGATAAGGGTGGGTTAAAAATAAAAGTTATTAGTATGATTTTATTTAATGGGTACTGCTCTTCAATCCCAAAAAAGTTTGGCACGTTTCGATTAAACCCTGAAGTATGAGTGCAATTTTTCGAAAATCCGAAATTTCCCCATGTTATTTAAATGGGATTTTGAAGTGCCCGGTGGCACGTGTTAATATTCGAATTCCAAACAAAACAATTATGGATTTTTTTTTCTCCGGAAATGGAAACTTTTTGGGAGGGGGGCTTGCCATCTAGGGTGAAACAAATTTTTGCAATGCATTTTTCGTCCACCCTAATATGCATTGTCATCGAGATTTCCACCAACAGGTAAGTTATTAAGAGGTAAGTAGTGATTTAATACATCATTTCTTTATATTTACAGCTAACAGAATATTAATAATAATAATAATATTAATTAATTATCATTATTATTTTAATAATATTATCAATGTTATTGTTAATTATTATTAATTAATGAACAATTAAGAATTAAAATATTGATAATATTAATAATAATACAGTTACAGAATAATGTGTTTTCAGCAGTGAAATCAAACTCTTATTATATTTATGACTGCGAAAGTTTATTTTGCAATGAAAAATGTATTTTTATGCATTTTCGTTCTATTTCTACACTTTACAGTTACAAGAATTCAACTGTATTTTAGAAATATAATTATTAATTTCATATATTTAAACTTTAAGAAGAAATGCTAAAACGCCGAATAGAACGTTCTTTTGCTGAAGAAAAACAATTCAATTATTAAAACGACAAAAAAGGCTGCTCAACAACGTGCTTATCGCCAGAAAATTCATAATGAGAAACAGAATTTTATGAATAGTATAGTAACAGAACATAATGGTAATACTGAAATGCCTGCTGAATCAACAAGTAATATACTGGGAAATAATATTCAGCAAATAGCTGAAAATTCACAGATTTATATAGCTTCTCAAATTGAACCGACTCTCACCGAAGAAGAGGCATTAAAACAAATCGATGCAAAACACTTCAAAGCTGAAAAAGTTGATAATAAGCACAATTCTTTCAATGATTGTTGTAGACATGGCGAAGTCATTCTTGAAACAATACCTGATCCACCGCCGATCATAAAGACTTTATTGAATGGTACTCATGTACAATCAAATCATTTTCACGAACGTATACGATGCTATAATAATACATTTGCCTTTGCGTCTTTTAATGCTAATTTAGTCCAATTCAATAACAGACGTCATCTACCATTTTGCTTTAAAATACATGGTCAGATTTATTATCAAATTAATACATCTTTGTATCCATATGCTAATGAAAGTCCTTCTTTTGACCAACTCCTCATCGTAGATCAAAATGAAGCTACGGATATCCGATGCAACCAAATTTTTACGTTGAATAGAGAAATTGTTGATGCCATAGATAATACTCTTTGCAACTGTAATGTGTTCGCGCAATCCTACCGGATGATGCATGAAGAAATAGAACAAGCAGTGATGAACAATAATATACAAGCTGAGCCTGAAATGAAATGATTATTTTCATTAAATCCTGGAATGGATAGTAGACGATACAATTTGTAAAAAATGAATGAAGTCGCTGCGATTTTCTCAACAACTGCTGACGGTGATATTCCAGAATCTGACGTAACCATACACAATAAAGGAACGAATGAGCTTGAATATGTGAGTTCCATGGACCCTAACGTTGAACCTTGGATCTACTCATTATTTTATCCATATGATACAAGAGACTGGCATGAAAATATACTCCGTTTGAGCAGCACTAAATACAGAATGACAACTCAAGATGATAATGTAATCCTGATAGGAGGAAGATTATTCCAGCAATGGGTTGTCGATAATTATGTTAAATTTGAAAAAGATAGGATAAATTTCTGTAGAATGAATCAAACAAAAATTCGTACTGATACTTATCAAGGATTAATTGATCATTTACAACGAACAGAAAATGATAGGAACAGCCATGTGGGAAAAAAGTCATACTTCTATCAAAGTTTACTGGATCACCACGTAATATGTTACAGCATTATCAAGACGCAATGGCAATTGTAAGGAAATTTGGTAAGCCAGATCTGTTCATAACTATGACGTTCAATCCAAACTGGCGTGAAATGAAAGAAAATGTATTGCTTGGTCAAACAGCATCAGACAGACCTGATATTGTTTCACGCGTTTTCAAAATCAAGAAAGATTAACTCATTATTGTGGAGATTGGTGCAAAGATGAAAAAGGTAAATGTTCAAAAAACTTTCCGGAAAAATTCCAAGCAGAGACAACAATGGATGAAAATGGCTATCCAACTTACTGTCACAAAAATATTGGTGTTTACAATCGGCCTAATGGATGCACGAATGACAATCACTATGTTGTTCCATATAATGAACAATTATTACCATTTTTTAATTGTCATATTAACGTGGAAGCTGTGTCCAGCATTAAATCTGTAAAATATTTGTATAAATGTATTTATAAAGGAGATGATGCTGCTGCTGTAGTAGTTACCGAAAGCAATGAAAGTACAATTCATCATGATGAAATTCGTAATCTTATAGAAACTCGTACCGATGTCCTATCGACGCATGCGATAGAATATTTGGAAGATCATTGCAAGATAAAAACCATTCTATTATGTGGTTACCAGTACACTTATTGAATGAGCAGACCGTAACTATTCATGATGAAGGAAATGATGACTCTATAAGGACAGTATTAGAGAAGGTATCTATGTTAGTTGATTATTTTGCATTAAATCAACGCGATCCAGAAGCTAAACAATTCACGTACGCAGAAATCCCATCATATTCCGTATTCAAGAAACAACGTGGTGAGAGTACATCGAAATGGGAAATACGTAAAACACAATTCAATGTTATTGGACGCATGTATTCAATTAGTCCAAGTCAAATAGAACTTTTTAATCTTTGATTGTTACTGATAACAGTCAAAGGAGCCACAAGTTTTGAAGATATTAGAAGGGTTGATTGTAAAATACATGACACCTTTCATAGTGCATGCTTAGCATTGGGTCTTATTGAGGACGATGCAAAGTGGGTTCGTGCAATAACAGAAGGTGAAATATGGATGATGCCACGCCAATTACGGCATTTATTTGTACGTGTTTTAATTTACTGCCACCCAAATAATCCGGGAAAGCTGTGGGAGGAACTCAAGGATTCAATCTCTCTAAATCTGAATTAGTGAAAGTTTCACTAATTAAATTAGTAAATGTATGGTTCACTAACAAAGTAGTAATATTTTGAGGTTTGACTTTCAAAATAGTAATTATTTTACTAATGAATTAGTACAAGTTTCACTAATATCAATTAGTCGACATGGTACACTATTATTCAGTAACTACGCTTTACTAATTCAATAGTAGCCTAGTGCGATCACTACCGAATAAGTGAACTGTAATGATTTCGACCAATTGTGTCAGAAGTGTCAGAAGCGAATGGACGCGGTCTCGAATTCTTGAATTTTGGTGAATGAATTCGTGAATCAAAGGATTTGTACTTGTGTTATTGAGTAAGTACATAATGATCAACTATATTATATATTAGGATAATCAATAAATTGTAATATTATAACTATTCTAATATATAATTCAGTTTTGAGGCTAGGTTAATCAAAACAACAATCAAAAAGTCGGCAAAGGATTTGTGCGAGGACAAAGATGTCTCACTAGATGAAGATTCTGCAAAAATGTTGATAGGTATGAAAACATTATTAACAAAGTTTTAGAACGCTCTTATCAGGGTTTTGACACTGAATGTCGATTTTAACATTCGCAAGGCCATTTACAGGGTGGTTTGTTTTTTAATCAGGAATTCAACCCATTTTTAGAAGAAAAATCTATCAGTTATTAACTTTTAAGAGGCACTTTAAATTATTTCAAGAATTGTGAAAGCTTTCATCAGAATGGCAACTTTTTCTTAAGATTCCTAGGAAAATTCAGAATGATTTTTTATTTGAAAAAAATTAATTTTCGGAAAATATTCGAAAAGATTAATCAATTATTTCACAGGAAGTGTGACATCTCATAGTATACGCTATTGTGACTCCTTCTTACTTAAAACATTTTCTTTTAATTTTAGCTATCCACCTAATGAAGCAAAGTGGGCTTTAGCTCAAATTATAGTGCAGAAATTTCCCACATTGAAGGGTAAAACCAGTGAATTTGGATGCGGGAGTTCGATTGTTTTTTATAGTAAGAAGAAATAATTGTAAGAAATGATTCATTTTGTTCAAAAATTCAACTGTTTTGTTGAAGATTTGTCTTTCTGGGTTGAGAATTCATCTATTTAGGTAAAAATGGTATTTTTCTGGTTGAAAATCACAAATTTTAGGCTGAAAATTAATCTGTTTTGTTTGAGGGTTCAATTATTTTGTAGAAAATTCAACATTTTTGGTTGAATTCAACTGCTTTTGGTGAAAAATCAAAATCTCTTTTGGATGAAATATCAACCGTTACACTTTTTGTTAAGAATTCATCATTTTTGGTTGGAAATTTAATTCCCAATTAAATTAGCATTTGCTGTGACAATTAATAAGTGTCAAGGACAGACTTTTGAGAAAATTGGAGTACATGTTCGTAAAGATGTATTTAATCATGGACAATTATACATGGCATTTCGTCGAGTTCGATCTCACGTATTTTCTTGGGAGAACAACGTCCGGATGAAATGATAAAAAATTATGTCTACACAGAATCATTAGACTAATTTAAAAAAAAAACATTTTATATACATAATAATTACTTTAATTTTTGAAAACAAAGCCACAAACAATATTCTTTGAAATTATTTTTAAATAAACACGCGCGCTCAAGCGCGCGGTCGTTCTCGTAAATAATAAAATCGACGCTCTGACTAATTACTTATTCTCCGCAATTTATCAATTTTCTTCGCTACATGTTTCTAGAAACTTGAATAAGGCTTCCCCCTATATCACATCCGAAATTAACAATCTGACGAGGGAACGTGATGGCAAGCGCTGACTAGCAAAAAGAACAGAAAGCAGTATAATACAAGCTCGATTCCGTAAGCTAAGGAACCTAGTTCAAATTAAGATGAGAGATGCGTTCAATCAATAGAATTATAACGATATTGCACATAGAGACAAAAAGAGGATATTTGGCATCTCCTTAGACTTTTGCACCTAATCCCGCCCAAGCACGAATCTATGGATCGTAATTTTCCTCCTGATGACCTTTTAAAGACTTTCTTTTACATTCCCAGTTCCAGAATTATCATAATTATCTTCCACTACCTCTCTTAATTCAACATTTTATGACTCTGACTTCCTTTTCGATGACATCACACCTGAAATACTTTTAGAAAAAACACTTGAAATCAAATCAAATGTCATTGAAACTGATGGAACATCAATAAAAATGGTTAAACTTGCCCTTACAATTATCTTTTCTATTCTATTGAATATCTATAATGCCTCCCTTCAGGTCGGTATCTTCTCAGATATCTGGAAAAAGCTGCTATATGCCCAATTCCTAAAATTTCTGAACCTACTTCCCCGAAAGACTTCCGGCCAATTTCTATTTTATTTGCACTGTCTAAACCACTTAAAATAGTATCGAACACTATTTTTCTTTAAAGAATACTATGCAAAACCCGAGTTCGGGTTCGAGTTGCGGAGCCCCCCGCAAGAAACAAAATAACTCCCAAAATGTTTATCTTTATCTTTCCTAAAAATAACACAATGTTGTCTGCTTCCTCTATCATTTTTTGTAGGTCATCGAAACTTGCAATGCTGTCTTCGTCAGCGAAATCCATTTCTATGATTTTTTTGCCGTTTGCACCTTAGCTTGTAATAAACTCTTTAATCTCTTCATGCAACGAATTACTTCAACGAAAATGAACAAAAAGAAACTGTCACGAACGAAATAAACCCAACCTCACCCAAAATGATGTTCGCATAGTAACCGTCTACGACGCTAGATGGCAAGCGGTGCCCAAAACGTAGTAGCCGTTTACTACGTTAGATGGCAACCGGTTGCCAAAATATTACGGTGACCGTGGAGACCATTTTGCTAACCGGTGACAGCGTTTTGGTCATCGGTGTTGGGAACTTTGCTCATTGCTTTCGCGCACAGTGCGGAATCGGCCATTTTGGATGTCTGTAAACGGTGGGCAAACGAGGGTTTTACATGTATGTATAAAGAAAAAATTGTTTACCTGCAACTTTCTAAATTCCATGAATTATCTGAGGCCATTGACCCAATGCAATCAGGTTTTCGAATGAAGCATAGCACTCTTACTGCTTCCCTTAAAGTAACGACGGATCTCAAATTGGCAATGGATAATAGAGAGAACACGATTGTTGTTCTGTTTGATTTTTCAAAGGCTTTTGATATGGTCAATCATAAGTTACTCCTACAAATTTAAAATCCTTTAACGTATCAAACTCTGTTATGAAGTGGTTTAAATTCTATTTTAATAATCGGTCTCACAGAATTATTAGTAGTAGTGGTGAGCTTTCTGACTGGTGGGAAGTCAAGAGTGGGGTTCCTCAGGGAAGTGAACTTTAACATTGAAAATATCACAAATATGCTAACAATTTCAAAATCTACTTATCGGTACCAATATCTTCATTAAGTGGATTACTTGTTCTAGTCCAGGAGGATATCGATCGCGTTATCCTCTGGGTCTGGGAGAATGGACTTACTCTTAACCTGTGCAAAACTCAGGCAATTTGTTGTTGGACCTACTTCATGTCCGTCGCTTGAAACTCTGTCATCATTTCCACCTCTTTGTTTCGAGAATCTTACTATCCATTTTTCGGAAGTGGTTAAAGTTCTGGGATATTTCCATAACCGTACCTTGGCCTCGAAGGAACAGGTACAGTGTATGTCAAGGAAAGCATACAGAATTCTACAACAACTACATAGGAATAAGGACTCTTACCTACCTCTACTCGGATACTTTTGGTTAAGAGTGTAATTTTGCCCCATTTTGACTACCGTTGTTTAGTATATGATGATATGATCAACGACTTAAATTCAAAGCTTGAGCGTGCGTTAAATTCCTGTGTCTGTTTTATCTACAATTTGCCTGATCCGAACACATAACTCCATACAGACTTAGGCTGGTCTGCTTAATTTTGCCAAGAGAAGACAATTCTTTATGAGTAATTTGCTCTACAATCTTTTTCATAACAAAGCTCCTTAGCATCTATTCAACCTATTTCAATTTGTAGACAGAGACCTTCCAGAACAGTCTAAGCTATTAAAAAGCCATAAGATGCCATTCCCTGTATGATTTCAAGAATCTCTTTTTCAAATATTTGTAAAATACTAATAACCCAACTCTTGAAATTACTCACTGGTATACTCTTATATTTAGTTCTTGAACATTTCATCTTTGAATCTTTTTTTTTCATAAACTTTTGCATATTCTGAGGTCGTCTACATTTATTTATTTTATTTAGTTTATAGATTAGATTATAAGACTAATCAAGTATTCTGCCGATCAGTGCTTGCACAAATTTGTAATGACCCTGTATTATCCTGTTCCTTGGTGGGCTATTTAACCCTAGGGACTTTTCCTGAATTAATAAAAATGAATAATAATACTATTTAATCTTAGAGTAACAGGTAATTATCACAAAATATGGAGGTTATTCAAAACCATACTGAATTACGCTAATTGCAAAGTAATGAATTGAAAATGATACAAAGAATTAGTGTTTCTCCTTTAGTCCTTTTATTTGTAAAAAACGGGATTGACATTAATGTCATGGGACAGAGCTGACAGGATGTAGTCAATTCAAGTCAGTATCTTATGTTTCATCATGTGAACAACCGGCTCAGTTTGCCGAGGCTGCAACGAATAGGACAATCACTGACCTCAGCCTCTAATATCTGTCGACGTACAGCCGGCCGCTCTCCGTGAATGCGATTTGGTAGGAGTAACGGCACTGTAAGGGCCCGGTATTAAAAAAAAAAAGAGTAAACAAATTTTGAAAAGAAAAAAAGGACATGTACCTTTTGAAACTAAAATGCGATCAAGAAATAATGAAATAAATGTACCTTTGTTTTAAAGTTAAACCACTTTAATAATGCACCTTTTTATTACCTTAATATTATAGCACAAGTAATTCACTCAACTAAACGTATAAACTATATTTGACAAAAATTTTTTTTCACAGATCACCTGCGTCAAGTTGCTTGCCATACAGTGGGGGAAAATGATTTTTTTGTTCGGTTCAAAATAACGTACAGGCTACAAATATTTTCCGATTTGGACGTAAAACATTTGAAAAAGAAGCCAATAAAATTTTTCAGAGTTGTCGCGCCTGACTTTTGATTTAGCGTTTATAGTTTCCTACAAATGCACAAATGTGAAGAACAAATTTTTATCGTTATATTGCAAGCAATTTGGGTGGAAACAATATTATAATGGAAAAAATTTCTTTCAAGATTATTCTTGTTAATATTATATTAAAAACAAATTTAATAATCTGACAGTCGCCTATGTTTGGCTTCTAAACAGCAGTAATGTATTACTCTGGCCACAAATGTTCAAACAGAAACGAATTTAAATTACCAACTATCTTTGATGATGACACATTCTGTTTCTGTGTTTTGACTTTTTGACAACACAAGTTGTTATTTTAAATTTTATTCTGGCCACGAATAAGGGCACGCGACTGCTGGTCCTCGCGTTTCCCACTCGATAATGTATTTACCTCGGGCTGCGCGCTCGTTCTTTGTATTTCACCCATATTTGTGCAGATGCCTTTTAAAATTAAAGGTCAAAGCATCGACAACTGTAATTTGGTGATTGTGAATTCTCTTTTGTTAAAGCTCTTTCGGATTTAACGAACACATTCTCATCACGTATCTCGTGCTTCGCACTCGATTTTGTCCAAAATGCGAACTTCTCTATGTTCTGTTCAACATTATTATATCACATGTATATTACATTTATTTCTGTATGTCGGCTTGGCTTTGCTTATCCAGATATTGCAAAATAAAGTACAAGTTTTATTTTTCATGATTACTTTAATATTTGTTCCTTATTTGACACTAATTTTAATCCTTAGCTAGCCTGAAAAATATATGATTTCAATGAATTTATATTATTACAATTTATACTATGCATTATTAAACATGTTATTGCAACTTATGTCGTTTTCCATAAAGATTTGTTTATTTTCAATGTTATTTTTTACGATTTTAACTAAAAATACGCATCTTAGCGTAAGGTGGTTCAAAGCAAATTTGTAGATATAATTTAGGCGACAAATTTTGTTAAATAAAATGTTATTGTAGCTTGTGTCCTTTTCCCAAAAAGTTAATTTTTTTATTTTCAGTATATTTTTATAACAAGAGTTTATAACGAATTTGTAGATATTTTTTGGTTGAAAAACTTCTGTCTTCTCATTTTTTTCCTCTCTTGTGTCGTTTTCCCAAAAATTTTATTTTCTTATTTTTAATGTTGTTTTTCACGAATAAAAGAAAATCTACTTGTCCTATCCAAAAATTATCAATAACAAATTTGTAGATCCTTTTTGGGTGAACAACTTTCGCTTTTGATTTTTTTTTACCTTGTTTCGTTTTTCAAAAAATTTAATTTGGTTATTTTTAACCCCAATTAGCCACATGAGGGGAAAATCACATACCAAAAATTTGAGCTCCTCGTAGAGGAGCTCGTTACCTTAACTTCACCGATTTTGTTTGAATATTTAAACAAATAATTTTGGTTACAAAAACTAAAATATCATCTTTTGCAATCCTGAAATAATACTTAGCAATTTTGTTAGATTTTTGGGACTCATTAGGACCCAGTGTGACTATTATGCGATTCTACTGAAGTGTGACTAATTAGGATTAATTTTATTTTTTAAGATTAGAACAAAAAATACGCGTCCTGCATGGGAACATATGTGGGAACCCATATGGAATCCTTTTTGAATTCCTGTCTCAAATTACGATGTAAAATAGGATGGGAAATATTTTGTAGGTTTCCACATGGGTTCTTATATGAATACCGTTATGGAAACTTATGAATTGTTTCTACATGAAATCTCACATGGGATTAGAAGTTTTTTTAATTTAAACATGTTTTGGAAGTTTTGGGTGTATGGTCACCAATCTTAAAAACCCCCAAAAAATAAAGCGCAGACGTAGCTTTCATAGTAAACTACTGTGCATTCCTTAAATATTAATTGCAAACCCATTCCTGTAGGAATCTTCATAAAAACCCATGATAAAAACCGATATATATTCCTATCCTATATTACTATCTGGATCGTAATTTGAGACAGGAATTGAAAAGTGGATCCCATATGGGTTCCCACATAGGTTCCAATGTAGTTTACTATGTAGGCTTCTCCAGTAGGGATTGATGACAAGTTTGGATGAGTTTTCACTCTTTTTTGGAAGATCAACTTGAGTTTATTAATTTATTTATAGCTTATGTCGTTTGTCCTAAAATTATATATATATATATATATTGTTTTTTACGAATAAAACAAAAAAAATGCACCTTATTACAAAATAATTAACAACAAATTTGTAGCTCTTCTTTGAGTGAACAACTTTTGTGTCATTATTTTTTTTGCAGCTTGTGTCGTTTGTCCAAAAAATCTTATTTTCTTATTTTTAATGTTGTTTTTTAAGAATAAAACAAAACTACGTCTCCTGTGAAGAAGTGATTAATAACAAATTTGTATATCTTTTTTGGGTGCACAATTTTTGTGAAATCACTTTTCTCGTGTCTTGCATAATTTTACCCGCAAAATGGAATTTTTGATTATTTTTTTTTGTGGTCAAAATTTGAATTTTCGACTTTTCAATGAAATTTAAAAAGTTCTTCGATGATTTTGTAGGGTGTTCAAAATGCAACGTTTTTCTTTCTTCGACATTTTTTCATATCGTGCGTCGTTTGGCTCAAAGGTTTATTTTCGTTTGTTTTTTGGAATTTTGTAAATGCTATAACTCCGGTATTTTTTTAATAGAAAAAAAGTCATGAAATTAAATGGTTCGTCTTTTTGAGTACTACTAATAACCGTACATAGAATGTTTTAATCTTAAAAAAGGTAATTTCAAAAATTTTCAAAATGCACTGACTTTTTGAATTTTTATCCAAAATCACAAATCTAATACCGTCTCTGATGAGAATGTGAAAAGGAATTCTTAAACTTATCCTCAGTAATTTTCATCCTACTCCTTCTCTTGAAATATTTCTATCCTTGCATATTATTCTTGTTACAGTTGCGCGAATTGAGGCTTAGTTTAGGCATCGGTAAGTTATCAAATGTAATATAGCAACACTGACACAAATAATAAATTAAAAAACTTTTTTATCTTAATAGTTTACTTAAAAATCAGATTTAAAGTTTAAAAATGAAAATAATTTTCACTTTGTAATCAGGAAAGGATAGTCTTATTTCTATTACATCGTTGTTTTTAGCACTCTCGATGTAGGAGAAAGGAATAAAATTAATAAATTTTCTTTTGTAATTCAAACATATTTTGTTTATCAATTTAAACTAGTTTTGAAGAAGAGAAAATTTCCCCCACGCAGTGCAAGAACTAAGTATTAATTATTTATCAATAAATTAATTAATAATCAATTAGTTGATCGATTAACCAATCAATCAATTAAATTATTAAAAATTGTATGTACGCAGCTTAGGCTAGGAGAAATTTTGAGACACGAGACAATGTATAAATCGTCCATGGGCGTGTCGAAAATGTGCAAACAAGATCCCCGCTCCCCTCCCGCTTACCTGAGCGGACCAGTAGTTAGGATATGCCGGTACGAGCTCGAATTCCGAGAGATGGCGCTCCCGTCGCTAGTTACCGACACCAACAGATGGCGCCACCTACCAAGGGAGGGTTCTGTTCCGTGCTAAGTTACCGACAGTCCGTAAACCAGTAAGGTCGGTGATGCAGATTCCTAATGAGATAGCATTGCACCATCGGTCGGTAAGACAGAGTAAAGTGTGTTGGGAGGAATGCGAATGAATTGAGTAAACGTTATTTAAATCAAAATTAATAATTTATTTAAAATGAATGAAAATTTCACAGCGCGGGGGTGTGTCACGGTTTACTGACCAGCGGGTACGACTGTCAGAAGAATAGGCCTAATGCCCCCTAGTCTGCAGGGTTGTCTGGCAACCCAAAATGCGTAGTAGCCTGACTAATTATATTTGATTTCAAAATCAGATTTAGGTCGTAGATACATTGCAGAATTCTAGACTTGATTTTGGAAAAATGTGTAGAAATTTATGAATGAGTGAATTAACGTTGATTAACAATTATCTGTTCCCTACACAGAGAGGTCGGTAATTTCAAGGTTCTTCAAGTTCTTAATTTTCAAGTTTTCATACTAAGTCGGTAAAACAGTGAGGTTGGTGATGGAGATTTCCGCTAAGTAAACATTATGAGGTTCTATTCCATGCTAAGTTAGTAAGACAGTGAATTCGGTTATAGAGATTCGTGCTAAGTTAACACTATAAGGTTCTGTTCCGTGCTAAGTTACTACTGATCGGTAAAACAGTTTATTACTATCGGTCGGTAAAACAGGTAAGTCGCTAATTTTTTATATTATCATTTTACCCTATGTCGATAAGGTAGGGAGTAATGTTGCCATCAGTCGGCAAAACAGGGAGGTCGGTAATTTTTCATATCATCATTTTAATGTTGGTAGGTAAAGTAGGGAGCAATGTTACCATCAGTCGGTAAAACAGGGAGGTCGTTAACTTTTTATATTATCATTTTACCATAAGTTGGTAAAACAGAGAGGTCGATAATGCAGATCTCCAGCCACAGATCGAGCTTCAATCGCTATATCAGAAGCCTAACTCACTAGTCGGATGTAAATAACTGATTACGCCACTCAGTACTTTCTGTCAGCATTGATATCAATGTATCAACAGTCGGTAATGCATTTATCGGCCGTTGAATTAATTGTCAGTCTGTCCGTACCTTACCGACGAACTGTGTGTCGCCCCAGTGCGTGCTGCACGCGCACGCTGTTATTCCCTCATATCAGTGATCTACCTCACTGACCTCTGCGTGGAACTCTGCGCCATCTAATACTGTAGCTTGAATCGCCTACATTTTATCATTTTAAATTTCCTTCGCTTCAACTCATTAATTATTTAAATCTTAGTAAAATTAGTTAAATGAAACGATAAAAAAACTTACATAGTAACTTAAACGAATTAAGAAATAATAAGAACAATGTTTAAGCATTAAAAATTGATTTATTTATTTTAAAAATTTTCACATTTTATTGAAATTTTTTAATTACTTGGACACTGTAGCCTGCAGTCAATCGGACCTGCAGTGGGACTCCGATACCGTGTCGAAAGTAGAAAATAGAACGGACCTCTTTTTCTAACGCTTGGAGATAGAAAGAGAGATTCGTTCGATTTTCGACTTAGAAAGGGTATCGGAGTCACGAGACGTTAAATCACACACCCCGCTTTGGCTGCTCCCCTCCACCGTCACATCCAAACGCGCGCGCAATTTGAATGTGCAGTGCATGCTGTCGTGCATGTTGTCTTCGCACTTCCATAAGAATTAAATTATTTACAAAATCTTTTCTGGATTTTTAAGAATATTATTCGGAACTATCCTAGTGACATATTGCAATCACAATTTCCGGTTTTCAAAAACGTCACAAGCGTGGACCTTACGCAAGATCCAAGAAAATCTTATCTAGGCCTCATCCACTACTAGATTGATCAACTATATTTTATACTTAATTTCTGTTGCGGTTTTGATGAGGTGGAGGAATGTCGATGGTCAAATGTAGTGTTTATGACTTCGCTTGTGTTTCTCACACTTGTCGCAATTTAAATGTGCAGTGCAACCAATGCGACGCGACAGCCGATGCGACAGTCTGTCATGAGATATACATATCGGTACGTATTTAGTCAGTTGTTTATTTCGATTTGTGATATCAGACATGATTAGAGCGTGAAATATTAGTTTTTATAAAATCGAATCAAACGTCAAAGATGGAAACGATAGCATTTGTCATATTTGTGGCAAAGTCTTTACGCGCAATTCAAATCTCAGGCAGCATTTGAAGAGATTTCATCAGGACGCACTATCGGAGACTTGTTTGACGTGAGTATATAAAAAATGAATTTTAATAAATATTGTGGACTAACATCTCATTATGGTTTTGAATGTACAAAAAAGAATGCGCTTGTAATTATGCACTTGTAATATTATTGTCATAGTTATGTGTTTCAATTATGATATAATAAGTAATTAATAGCTTAGTTACACTTTTAAATGTCTATTTTATTCTATGAAACCCATTTTTTATAGTTTTTATTAATTTATTATAGTATTCCATGCATTTGACATTCAGAAATTCATTTGCCTTAAGCATATTTATTATTAATTTAAGAGAAATAATTTTCATTATGAAACCAATTTTCTGCATAACAGTTCAGTTTTGTATAAATAGCTGAACTTTGTACCAAATTGTTGAATTTTTCAGTAAAAAAAAAACGAATTTTCAACTGAAATTATGAATCTTCAACAGAAAAAATGAACTTTAAAGATAATAATTCTCAATTAAGGAGTTTAATTTTCTACCTAAAACTATGAATTTTAAACAAAAAAGGTAATAGTATTGAAATTGGTTAAATTTGCAATAAAATATTTCAATTTTCAGACGAAAAAATTAATTTCCAGTCAAAAATTCATTAATATAAATTTTTCGTAAGTTACTGAGAAGTTACGTCATTTGTAACTTTTAGGGTAACTTCGTTACATTTTTTTATCTTCATTCGTTTCTTTGGTTGAAAATTGGTCTTTTTGGTAGAAAATTAATCTTTGGTTTAAAATGTAACTATATTGTTGAAAGTAATGTATTTTATTGAAAAATTGTCTTTTTGGTAGGAAATTGATTTTTTAAATTAAAAGTGCAACTGTTTGGTTGAAAATTATTTGTTTTATTTAAGGATTCAAGTCTTTTGTTGAGAAGTCGAGTTTATTGGTTAAATACAACTGATAAGTATGATGAAGAACAATCCAACATTTGGGATGAAACAAATAGCTCATAGTCATCACAGAAGCAAGACCATCACGGACGAAATGGTAGAAGCTGTGGCTAAAGATACGTTTCTTGTGAAATCGGCGTCAGAGGGAAAAGGACCAAATGAGATGAACCGTATGTTCTCCGGACATTTGCCTGGGATGTCCTCTCACTTGCCCTGCATGTCTGATTTGTGTC
>CAKNXH010057848.1:5728-16817 GCA_932178445.1 Andricus quercusramuli
ATAGATTATTGAAATATCACGGCCTGTGACCGTTATGCATACATAATATCTACTTATTTATAATAATAATCATTTATCAATATAAATTATAATAAATATTCACAACCTCGGATACATTCGGATTGAAAATTTGGTTTGGATTCATTCGGATTGAACCGTATTGAGTCGGATTAATTTTTGAACGATTTGGATCGAACGAAATGTAAAAAAAATTTCGGATTGGTTCGGATACAGATTCCGGAATGATTCGGATGATTTCGGATTGGTTCGGATGGAATTCCTATCCGATACTTTCGCCAGGGTAATTGGATCCTCGATATTTTTATTTAATTAAAAACTTAATGTTATACTTTATTGTACTTCTTTTTTGAATACTTCAATACATCTTCAATTTTATAATGATGTTAAAAATGTTGAAAATTATATCTCTAAATTATGCTCTGTCTTCAGCAGTCTCCCGCCATCAGCCCGAGTTTTATACCGTTTTGTTTTTATAGTTTTCAGCGCGATTTTATGCGTTTTACTTCTTATTTTTTTTTTGCATATAATTTTGAAGTGAAGTGCTTTGAGGCGTTCATGCTTATTGGATACGCACGTATATAGCGCAGCTTTAAATATCAATTGCAGAGTGAGTATATGCATACAAACATATCCTTATTTTTTCTTATATTTTTGTGTCATTATAATCGTGCTTATAGACTATCAATGTTATATAAATATAATATTTTAAATAACAATTTTATGAAAATGTTATCCTATTTGTTCAAAATTGAACTATGTTGCTGAAATTTCAAATCGCTTGAAACTTGAAATTTTGTGTGAATAAAGTTTTAGGTTCTTCAACTATAACTGTAAATAATTATTGGTTTTCAAATTTAAACTGCGATTCGAATACTAAACATTTAACAATAATTGATTTTACAAGACGATTCCGAATCTGTTCACAAATAATCAATTTACAGATTTTAATGTTAAAAATTGTACTGCTTTAATTCCAAGGCTTCAGTATTGAACAAAATATATATAATCTAACGGATGAATATTTTGAGTACTATTTCTAGTTTTTAAATAATTGAAAATGGTTAGATTCATAATTAAACGGTTTTATTCCATTCATACTATTGGTTCAGTCTGAAATATTCAATTTTATGCATGATAGTTTGAAATTTTTCACTCAAAACAACTTTTTTAAGTAAAAAATTTCAAATTTGGAATATAATATTCAAGTGTTCATTTGAAACGAGCAATTATTATTATAAATATAATCTCGAAAACTGAAGAATTTGAAACTGAATGGGGCAGGAATTAAAAGGAGAAGAATCTTCGAGAAAGTCAAGGGGCATTGAAATGAAACGAGGAGGATCTGTTGAAAAAAAGCAGCTTTGGAGGCACTGAAGGGTCCAGGAGATGAAGAAAACCTCTCCGAACATGATAGTTCCTTCGGAGATGACGAATCCTGAACAGCTTCGAATAAAAGGATCAATTCGAAAATTAGCCTATTAGCCTATATCAGGCCACACAGAAATTGTTAACAGATTTCAATAATTTGAAGAGATTTTTTTAGATTTCAGGGTATTTTTAATACTTCTTATGCATTTTTAAGAGCTTTTAATTTTCAATATTTTAGGGAATTCTAAAAGATTCAAAGGAATTTTTTAATAATTTCATTAATTTGAAGGATTTTCAAAGCTTTTCAAATATTTAAAGATAAACAATTGAGCACACCGATCATAAAAGGGCGTCTCCGCGTGAAATTCGGTAAAAGTATTGTCCACAGGCAGAAAGCGGAAGAAAAAAAAAAAGATGTCAAATCAAAAAGTAAAAAACACCAATACATTAATCTTGCAAAAGTCGACATTTTTTGCTCATATGAATAATAAATCCGATTATTAGTTTAGGTAATATTTAATAAAAATTGCATTTTTCATCGCGCCCAAATTCGATGTTTTTTAAAACTCAAATCGCCTATTCTAGTTCAATAACTGGTGAAATGTTTTGAAATTTTCACAGTTTGTTCATAATACATACGTGACACCTGCAAAGTCGATAAAACATATAATAATTGCATTTGTTCACTTATATTTAATAACAAATGGCGGGGTACCGGTAACCGGGCTTCGGACACTTTGGCGGAAAAAAGTATGCGACGAACTTAATCTTTGAGAAAACTTCAAGCGGGCCGTTTTTTCTATGACGTATGAAGAAATCTTTCCGAAAATTTCAGTGTAATCGAGTCATAAATATTGTAACTATGGATGATTTCATAAAAAACGCCCGGCGTGCGAGCAACTCGTCCAGCGTTCGCGCGCGGCAGTAACGGAATATTATACGTTTTTCGCATATTTTTTTAACACTGAGATGCTACATTGTAAAATTTATTGCTATTTGATTATTCAAAATATTTATATCGTTAATCATACTCAGGTACCATTCTTCTCGCCATCAATTATTTTCAAACACGTGTGAAAATCAACATTTTCCCCATCGGAATTCATGCAAAATTATGAAAAACACGGATTTTCTATTAAATAATTTATTTGATGACAGACGCTAATAGATTATAATACATAAACTTTTGTACATACTTATTGTGCGCTCTCATTTTTTAAATGGTTATAAACATTCAACAAATTTCGAATTTCGCGCGTTTACCCCTAATTAGATTGCCTTTTGTTTTCGCGAATTAAATTGTCTTTTGTTTTTCCAAGAATCCACACATACTTAGAAGTTTCAGTAAACAAAGCGCCTCTGAAAAAACGTGGCGCAGAAAAACGGAAATCGGAACTACGAAAGAAATAGCAAAGCATAATATATTATTTTTTGTTGTTAGACGCGTTACTAAGATACACTTTGAATGTTGAAAAAGCTATATGTTACGAATTTGTTGAATTTGAATAAAGATTTAAAAAATTAGAGCGTACAATAATTATGTAAAAAAAGTTTACGTATTATAGTCTATTAGCGTCTGTTATCAAATAAATTATTGAATAGAAAATCCGTGTTTTTCATCATTTTGCGTGAATTTCGATGGAAAAAAAATTGATTTTCACACGTGTTTGAAAATAATTGATGGAGAGAAGAATGGTACGTGAGTATAATTAACGATATAAATATTTTTAATAATCAAACAACAATAAATTTTGCAATTTAGCATCCCAGTGTTAAAAAAAGATGCGAAAAACGTATAATATTCCGTTACTGCCGCGCGCGAACGCTGGACGAGCTGCTCGCACGCCGAGCGCTTTTTATGAAATCATCCATAGTTACGATATTTATGACTCGATTACACTGAAGTTTTCGGAAAGATTTCTTCATACGTCATTGAAAAAACGGCTCGCTTGAAGTTTTCTCAAAGATTAAGTTCGTCGCATACTTTTTTCCGCCAAAGTGTCCGAAGCCCGGTTACCGGTACCCCGCCATTTGTTATTAAATGTAAGTGAACAAATGAAATTTTCATATGTTTTATCGACTTTGTAGGTGTCACGTATGTATTCTGAACAAACTGTGAAAATTTCAAAACATTTCACCAGTTATTGAGCTAGAATCGGCGATTTGAGTTTTAAAAAACATCGAATTTGGACACGATGAAAAATGCAATTTTTATTAAATATTACCTCAAATAATAATCGGATTTATTATTTATATTAGCAAAAAATGTCGACTTTTGCAAGAATAATGTAATGGTGTTTTTTACTTTTTGATGCGACATCTTTTTTCTTTTCTTCCGCTTTCTGCCTGTGGACAGTTCTTTTACCAAATTTCACGCGGAGACGCCCTTTTATGATCGGTGTGCTCAATTGTCTAGAATTTTGAAAGGTATGGATTATGAAACGCATTAACAGGGCCTATAAGGTTTTAAGATATTTTAAAAGATTTTGATTTTATAAGATTTCCGAGGATTTAAAAGATTTTAAGGGATTTTAAAGCTCTCAATGTATTTTAATACATTTTCCAGGATTTCAGGAAATATAATTATAGAATTTTACGGGATTTCATAATATTATAGTGGATTTCAAAGAATCTATTCAAAGAAGTGAAGTATTTTATCGGGTTTCAAAGATTTGAAGATATTTGGGATTCACCCTGAATTCTTATTAATTCATATTAAATTTTTTAAATTCTTTTACATTTTTTAATACACTTGAAGTCTTCTGAGTTTACTCAATTTTACTTGATCCAGTGGATTTTTTTGGATTTAATTCTTATTTATTTAATTGGTCCTGAAGATCAATTGGTAAATTGATCAAAGGATTTGAAATATTTAAAGGTATTTTTTTCAATTCCTTGGAATTATCAAGAGCTTCAAAAAATGTCGAGGGATTTCGGAAGATTCTAAGGGATTTGAAGTATTTTCAGTTATTTAAAAATATTACAAGTAATTTTTAATTTACTCCAGTAATTTAATGGGATTGGAAAGGATTTGAAATATTTGGGGGTGTTGTAAATGATTCCCAGGCGTTTTCAACGTCTTTGAAAACTTTCAAGGGATTTCAAAGGATTTAAAATATTTTAGGAGATTTTAAAAGATTCTGAAAATTTGTTTATTTATTTCAATAGTTTGAAGGGATTTCTAAAACCCTTCAAACCTTCCTAAAGAAGAAAAAGACGATTTACTAAAGAAATATCCTCGAAAAGGGAATATTTTTTTGGATGCTCCAGAAGTCAACCCGGTCATGCTGCTATCAATGGGAGAGACAGCTGTGAAAAGGGACGAGCATTTTCAAAATTCCCAATGCCTGGCAGGGTCAGCTTTGTCAGCTTTGGGCCAGGGCATAAATATGTTGCTTGAAAATGCAGATAATGGGTTTGATGTTGTAAAACTTCTCGAATATCTTTCTGATAGTGGAAAACTGATCGCACAACTCCACCATGCGGAGACTATTGCGCGAAGAGCATTCATCGCTACCGCTTATAATAAATCGGTTAAATACATTCTGAAAAAAACTGACAGGGGCACTTTCCTATTTGGGGATAATCTTAATGAGAAGATTAATGAAGTGAACTCGTTGGAGAAGATTAGCAAGTCCATCAAACCACCAGTACCTTCGAAGAAGGCCTCCAATAACCAAAGCTCTGGATCTTTAAACTCGAAGAGCTCGTTCACGAGGAACCAGAGGCCCTCGTGGACGAGCAGCAACCATCATGCTCAGACGAAGCAACAACCCTACAAGTAATCTCAACCGACATCTCGAGGGCAGCAAACGAGACGGCCACCTCGACCTTCAGCGCGGCAGGAGCGGAAATAGAGGTTAGTATGGCAGGTCGCTTGCGAAATTTTCTTCCCGCTGGGAAGCAGATTACTACCCTAATAGCACGGAACGTTCCTGGAATGTTCCGCGGGCACCTTCGGAACGTTCCAGGAACGTTCCCGCAACGTGTGAAATGTCCGCCCTTGGGAACGTCCCAGTGGAACGTTCCAGGAACGTTCCACTGGGACCTGAGGGGAACCTTCCATTATTGTTGTTTTTAACAACAATGATCTCATAAACCGTAAGAGATAGGTAAGAATGGATGTCATTTTTGAATTTTGAGTACCGCATATACCAAACTATAATATGATATCCGTATCATAAATTGACATCGATTTTGACCTATCACTTACGTTTTACGCGTTTTTTATTTGATAATAATAACAATAACGTTAATTTATGTTTGGAACATTCCAGTGGAACGTTCCTGGAACGTTCCCAAGCGGCGGACATTTTACACCTCCCTGGAACGTTCCGGGAACGTTCCGTGTTATTAGGGTATGGACGCTTTTGTCCTCCATTCGGTAGAAGGTTACCAAATTCCATTCAAGCTGAAACCATGGCAAAAAACTGTCCCATCTGTTCGAATTTGGGCCCAAGACGAATTAACATCTCTAAGAACTGAGATTGACGAGTTATTAGAGATGGGAGCTATCAGTCCTTGTAGACCATTAAATGGGGAATTTTTATCCCCTTACTTTCTTACCGATCGCAAAAATAAGTCGAAGCGATTTATCTTTAATCTGAAGGCCTTGAATAAATTCATCGAAGTACCCCACTTCAAGCTAGAAGACGCTCGAACAGCCTGCAAGTTTATGACGAAAAATTGCTATTTGGAAAGCCTGAACTTAAAGAATGCCTATTTCTTAGTGCCAGTAGACGGAAGATATCGTAAATTTTTGAGATTTTCCTTCGAAAACACTTTATATGAGTTTAATTGTCTACCTTTCGGGTTAAACTTTGGTCCATTTGTATTCACAAAAATAATGAAGCCAGTTGTTAGCCATCTGAGGAGTAAGTGACTCTTATCTGTAGTATATCTAGATGATTTTATATTTTTAGGCAACACTTTTGAAGATTGTGTATACAATGTCCAAACTTCCATTAAGCTTCTTCAATCACTAGGATTCGTAATCAATTACGATAAAAGTTGCCTAATTCCGAGCAAAAGGTGCAATTTTTTAGGGTTCACCTTCGTTTCCGAAACCTTAATGTTAGAGTTGCCTTCAAACAAAAGAGAAAAAATGGGCTTTTTGATAGAAATCTTTCTGAAAAGAAAATCATCCACTATTCGAGAGTTTTCCCAACTAATTGGAAGCCTAATTTCTTGTTGTCCTGCGATTCCGTACGGAATGGGCTACACAAAAGCCCTAGAGCGGGCTAAGTTTCAAGCCTTAATGTTAGCTGATGGCAATTATGACGAATCCATGTTTCTTCCAGAATCCCTACGACCTAACTTTATTTGGTTTCGCAAGAACATACACTTGTCACGAAGCTCAATACGTCAATTTGTTTTCGAGAAGGAAATCTTCTCTGACGCTTCAAAATCTGGTTGGGGGGCCTATTGTGAAGGCGAATCAGTCCATGGGTTCTGGAACGAAAAGGAGAAATCCTGGAGCATAAACCACTTAGAACTGCTAGCGTCCTACTGGGCCCTTAAAACTTTTGTTCCCAAACTGCAGAGTTGTGAGATTCTATTAAGAATCGACAACACAACGGCAATTGCCTACATAAATGAAATGGGCGGTATCCAACACCCATATCTACATTCTCTTAGTAGAGAAATTTGGAAGTGGTGCGAGTCTAGAAGACTCTGGATATATGCATCATACATTGCGTCAAAAAACAACGTTCATGCTGATAGGGAATCTCGGATTCGCAACGTAGACACCGAATGGGAGTTAGCTGATTATGCTTACGAAGAGATCTTGCAAACCTTTCCAAACCCTACCATCGATTTATTTGCAACCAGTTCAAACACAAAATGCACCGTCTTTAGTTGCTGGATTCGAAACCTTGACGCAGAGGCTTTCGATGCCTTTACGATCTCTTGGAAAAATCGGAATTTTTACGCTTTCCCTCCCTTTTCCATGATCTTAAGGACATTACGGAAAATTCTGACAGATGAGGCTTGCGGCATTGTCGTCGTTCCCTGGTGGACTTCACGACCATCGTTTCCGCTTTTTCAGTCGATGCTGATAGGAAAACCACTAATGTTTTCTCCAAGTTCAACTCTCCCTTTGTCCCCTTGTAGGTCCCGTCAGCACCCACTAGCAACCCCACTTACCCTGGCTGCAGGATGGCTGTCAGGGAAAGTTATCCTCAAAGGAACTTACCAGAGTCAGCATTGAAGGTTCTATTAGCCTCTTTAGCAGGTTCTACATTGAAACAATATGACGGTTCACTAAGAAAATGGTGGAATTTCTGTAACGACAAGAACCTGAATCCATTTAACCAACACTTCAACAGAGTTTTAGAATTCCTAGGCGAATCCTTCAACGACGGTGCATCGCATGGAACCTTAAACACAGCGCGTTCAGCAATAGCACTCATCTCATCAAAAAAGGCAACGGACAGTCACATGAATCGTTTCTTCAAAGGGGTTTACAGGTTAAAACCCTCACGCCCCAAGTATGCAAAAACTTTGGACGTCGCGCCTGTCCTCGATAAAGTTTCTTCTTGGTACCCACTTGAGTCACTAGATTTACAGAAATTGTCAGAAAAACTCAAAATACTTCTAGCTTTAGGTACAGGCCACAGAATGCAAACTTTCTCACTCATAGATATTGATTTAATAAGATTCTCAAAAAATGGCGCAGAAATAAAAGTAGAAGCTTTGATCAAAACCTCTAGAGTAGGAACCTGTCAACCATATCTTATGTTACCATTTTCTAATGATGATCCGCAGCTTTGTGTTGCTAGAACTTTACAACATTATCTTCTCGTTACTAAGCATCTAAGAAAAGAAAATAATTGTAAAAAACTGTTCATGGCTACTAGAAAGCCTTATAAAGAAGTAGGTTCACAAACTCTTAGCCGCTGGACCAAGTCAGTTTTGTCCCAATGCGGCATTAGTGAAGAATTCACCGCACACAGCGTTAGGCATGCAGCAACCTCCACAGCCTTTAAAAAAGGAGTGGACCTAAGTATGATTAGAAGCACCGTGGGCTGGTCTCATTCTTTGTCGACCTTTGCTCGATTCTATAATCGACCAATCACACCTGCTAACGAAACGTTCTGTAATGCGGTTCTAAGAGAAAATTGATAAGTTAACCAAAAAAAAAATTGTTCTGTGTTTTTCTACAATAAAAACAAAGGTTTGGCAAATTGTCTACTCTGAATATCTACAACAGTAATACCGAGAACGAGGCGGGTAGTATAATTGAACGATCAAACGAACTTACCTAAGTGAAGTTCGATCGTAATTATACGACCGCCTCGTTCGAAGGGATTACTCCCTCCCAAAATATCTTTTTTCTACCCTTCTTTATCAAAAATATTTTATTTCCCTCCCACGAGTTCTTTCGGGTACCAGAAAGAACATGCAGACAATTTACAGGACAGCTCCAAACTAAATGAAGCATCGACAAGTGAAGGCTGGGAGGGCGCGGTGGTGGAAAATTTTGGCTCTTAAGTTTGTGGTGATTTGGCGTAAAGTAGCGGAACTACAACAGTAATCCCTTCGAACGAGGCGGTCGTATAATTACGATCGAACTTCACTTAGGTAAGTTCGTTTGATCGTTCAATTTCATCAATCTCACGAAAATTTACAAGTCTTTCGTGTATTAAAATAAAATCTCATGAAATTCTCCTAAGTTCCTTTTAAATATTGAAAGAAATGTCACGAAACATCCATAAAATATTTTTCTCTGCATCTATGTTTCTTTAAATAATACGAAATCTTTTTAATTCTTTTTCATATTTAAATTAAAATATAAATTTCATCTTTAACTTCAATAAAATATTTTTTCTTCTATACTTTGAAAATAGTACCGATTTTTCAACATTTGTTTCACATTTATATGTATGCATACTTAATCTCTCCCTTTTACGGGTTTGAGGGCCTCCGCTACCTGTACATATATTCACACTTCATCCTTAGTCTATCTTATCCGCTGCTTATATTCTAATGCTTCACCTTATATAATAACAATACTATTAATACTATTCTTCTTACTTCTAAAATGAGCGATCTTCCAGGGCTTCCGTTTTCTCTTACCATCAAATGCATTTTCACCGATTTAAAATTAAAAATTTTTTACTGGTTACTTTTCTTTAAACAGGATTACCCGTTTGGCTCTGCCCTGATCCCTTGCTTTCTCTTAATTCTTCCAGTTTTTTCATCCACATCACTCCCTGTCCATTACCATCTAAGATCCATCTCACACACTCATCCACACTCAACTGTCCATCTGCCTCTCCTGTACACCTTTCTAACACATGTGCCCATGACTCCACTTCGTATCCACATACTGTGCACAGATTGTCCTCTTCATCGATCCAATATCTACAATAGGGTGGCCCTCATTTTTCACTTTTCAAATTTCTCTGCTCTCGCCCCCCCCCCCCCCCCAGTTTTGTTTGAATGACAAAAAAAATCTCCTCCAAATTTGAGCAAAATCGGTTAATATTTAGGGGTCGCGCAAAGACCATGAAGTTTCCCATTGATTTAACATGGGGAAAAGTCAGCTTTTTGTAAATCTAATATTTAAACGAGATAATATGTTACAAATACTTCCGTGTTTTAATATATTGTAAAGAACTCATCAGAGAGTAAGAATATTTAATATTCAACAATTCTATTCAATTGTTTAAACAATTTTTTATTTGATTAAACATTTAAGAGTATTCTTAAAAAGCAAAGTAGAACATACAAATATTTCAGTCTTTCGAAAAATAGCACACAAAAATATTTAAACGAAAACATTGTTTGAAAAATTTCAATTTGTTTAAACATCCACGATTATTCATAATAAACAAATTAGTACTTCAAAATATTGAAATTTGTCGAAAATTCAGTGATATAAAAGGTTTCGCCTGTTTTTTTAGGTAAAATATATTATTGAACAAATACTTATTATTTTATTAATTGTAAAATTATTTAAACAAATTATTTTATTGTTATTATCGATTAAATAACTCATAAAGTCTAGAAAATACGTTTATTTCGCGAATTAACTGAAAAAAAACAAATATTTAAACAAATTAAGAATTGTTTAAACAATTCAATATTAGTTAGCAAATGACTGCATATTCTTAAATTACTGATCAATGACTATTTCTTTAAAAAAAACTTTTAAAAGCGTCAATAAACCGCAATATTACGTAAAATTCACATTTGTCACTTATGGGGTTTTCTTTGGGGACCCATAAGAGTGGCTTAAAATTATTCAACATCAAAATTCATGATTGATTCTTATTCTCTGATGAGTTCTGAACAATATATTGAAACACGGAATTATTTGTAACATATTATCGCGTTTAAATATTAGATTTACAAAAAGCTGACTTTTTCCCATGTTAAATCAACGGCCATACCACGCTGGAAACACCAGTTCCCGTTAGATCACTGAAGTTAAGCAGTGTTGGGCGCGGTTAGTACTTGGATGGGTGACCGTTCGAGAATAATACTACTGCGTTGCTGTTGGCGGTCGTGGGTGTGGTGAGCCCACACTTGTAGTTATTTACTACAAGAAACTATCCACCTAGAAACACTACCCGAATCGGGTAGTGTCACGCCTACCCCTAGAGGCTCGCCGAAAGGGAAACGGCTTAATGGTATAAAAAAAAAAAAAAAAAAAAATCAATGGGAAACTTCATGGTCTTTGCACGACCCCTAA
>CAKNXH010057848.1:23101-36832 GCA_932178445.1 Andricus quercusramuli
ATATATATATATGCCCTGTACCCCAACATAAAAATATCTAAAAATTCGAGTATTCTACGTAATTCTTGTAAAAAATCTAATTACGATCCATTTCGACCCATTATAATGAAAAATATAAATGTCGACTCAATCCTCTGAATCAGACAAGCCAATAAACCGTTAACAAGTAATATAAAATCCCGAACTAGCGGAAATATTTGCGCGTAACCAAGAGCTTCCTAAAAATATTAGAAAACCCTCAGAACCCGATTTAGACTCAGCAGACGAAAACGACATAACAATTTGCCCAATTCCCGGCGAAAATTCCGAAGACAAAAGTCTAATTATCTCCTCTAATTTGAATCACTTGCAAAACGATACCCTAGACGTGAACGAGGTGACAATCACAAATTTCAATATCGACGATCTGACTAGAGTAAGCTCAACAACTATTGAAAATTAACAGAAAGATGAATTCAACGACTCAAATATATTCCAAAAGCAACAATCTACAGAAAATTCCACAAAACAAGAACCCCTCACACCAAAAATAGAAATTCAGTATCCTTCAAACTTAAATTTAAATACAGAATCAGACCCGAACTCAGAAAAATCAAACATGAGTAAACTACCTGCCAACCAACAGGTCTCACTCAGAGACGCACTGGAGGTCGTACCATTATTCGACGGAACAAATAACGTCCCTTCTAGTCATCTTGTCGAGGCATGCGAAGAAGCGAAGTCAATGCTACCAGGAATTGAAGTAGAAGCGAATTTGGTTAAACTTCTTAGAAGTAAGCTTGCAGGGGAAGCTAGGAAATGTATTTACGGATAAACTTATAATACAGTACAGCAACTAATAGATAAATTAAAAGTGGTATACGCACCGTTAAAAACAGTATATTAGTTACAGGGAGAATTAGGTAATATTTATCAATGGGAAAACGAAAATGTATTTTCCTATGCAACTCGAGTAAAAGAAATCTCTAATAAAATGACCGACGCCTATAGATCAAAAAATAAACACATTCCATCAACAGAAGTCAATAAAATGAGAGATAATTTTCTAGAAGAATTAGAAAAGGATGCAGTCGATTGTTTTATTAGATGGTTAAGAACAGAAATTAAAACTAGAATAGGTAAATCTCTATCGTTTTCAGAAACAATTAATAGCGCGTTAAAAATAGAAAGATCAATTGCCGCAACAAAAGAACTAAGAAAAAGATCAAATTACCCTCCACCAGAGGAGGTAACAGTAAATATTATAAGCGAATGTTACAAAAGAAATAATAATAATAATTTCCAACAAAGCTCTCAACTACAACAACAAGAACAACGAACAATGCCCCAGGAAAACTCCAACGCCCTCCCCAGAACTGGTGCACAAGGGGGGGGCCAAAGCAAACCTTTAAATGCACCTGAAACCGACCCCCAACAAACAGACAATTTTAAGACAGAACAAATAAACATGAGTTTAACTAATACGATTCCTTATATAACACTATCAACTGACGGTTTAAAAAATCTAGTTCGAATGATGATAGACACTGGAGCCGGTCCAAATTTAATGAAAGAAAATGTAATCACATCAAATGTAATAATCAACAGATTACATTGTTTAAGATTAACAGGTATAAATTTACACCCAGTTTTCACATTAGAACAAATAACAATAAATATTTTTGGTTTTCCTACAATTTTTAATATAATGCCGAATGAAGTTCTAGTAGAACACGATGGCGTTTTAGGAACAGAATTTTTTATAAACAATAACGTGAAGATCAATTACGAACAAAGACAATTAGAAATAAGAGAAAAATATTATCCATTGGATGCTCAAAAATTAATAACCATCCCAGCAAGAACAACTTTCAATTTTTACGTTCATGTTAAAAACAAAGAAAAAGAAACCAGTTTTATCCCTGAACTATTACCAAATAGTGGCATATTTTTAGGAAAGGCAATAGTTACGAATAATAATGGAAAAGCCTATCTAAAGATTGCAAACACTCCCAGTAAAAAAAAACGATTGGACGCATGCTGTTGTGAATCAGAAATTTTAAGAATGCGGATTCACGTGATGGCGCGCTCTATCGATTTAGAGCGTTTGAATCGGTTAGCTCGGTAGAGTGCTATGAAGCGGCTAATTCTCATTAAATGTAAAGTTTGTTCTATGCCTTAAATCGGAGCGACTAACCCCAAATATTTTCAATAGGTGTTTTCTGATTATCAAAAAGAGCTTACGAGTCATTAGAACTTCCTCTGAAAAGGAGCACATAGCAAGTGATACGCTGTCGGAAAGTACCGATTGATGCAGAATTACTCTCAATAAAATGAAACGGTGACATGAAGGTTGTGTTCGGTAAATAGTAAAAGGCAGATTATATATATTTTTATTCAATGCTAGTGAATTGGGTACTAGTTTCAGTATAAGCACGCGTGTCATGTTTAGAAAAGACAAAGGAAAACTGGCGACCTGCATCAACCGGCGTTTTCATTTGTGTTTAGAGGTGCAGTTTGTCTAATTACCATATATAGTACAAGTGCGACCAAGTTTTATTTTCTGCATATCAAAGTGCCATAAAGTTTCTGCAACAATGTTTGCTGCTGTGTAGTGATGTGACGGAAGCAGTGAGAGATTAAATGTAGCGGCATCTGACTCGAAGAGTTTTGATCCGCTTTATTACACAAAAAATCACAAATATAAAGTTAAACTAAATCAGACGTACGAAGACGCTGTGGTTTTTGCACGTTGCAAGTAGGAAGTGAAATTTATTCTTTGGAATTTTTCAATTTTTTCCATGATTCCTATTCTTCTTTTTCTTAGGTTAGGGGACTTATTTTTAAATATTTAAATCTGCTAAAAGATATATATATATAATATCGCGTTTATCCTACCTAATAGCATGAAATTAAATCTTTGAACACAGAAATTGAAAACATTTTTATTTAAATTCCTTTTAATTTGAAAGTATATTTTAAAGAGTTTTACTATTAAATCAATTTCAGGTATTTTTTCCATTTTTAAAGTTTAGTGCTTTGCTTGGAACATTTTATTCTTCTTAATATTTCAACATCGAGTAATGAAATGATTGAAGTCCTTCAATTTCAGTAGTCTTGTATACTTACATTGAAATTACTATATTTTTTAGAAACTGGATCTTTAGTAAGTTTTCGAGTAATTCTACTCGATTTTTAGGAAATATAGTCCAAAATAAAATTTTTCAGATTCTCAATTTATCCAATACTATTAAAACTATTTCTCTTGTAAAAATATTTTACTTTTACTTGTTCGAGTATGCATTATATGCAAATTAAATTTAACTTTTCAATTTTCACATATCCTTCAATATTAAAAAACTAGTTGTCTTTATGAAGTTTAAAAAATAATTCCTTGTAGACGAGAGCAAAAAGAGTGAATCGAAAAACGTCTGAAAGAAATTCCACTTCTGCAGAGAATTCGTCTTTCCATCAGCTTCAGACGAAAGGAGAAGCTTATGAAAAACCTCGCCGAGTAAGACTGTTTATTGTTTAACCTTAATTGCTTATAGTACATTCAACGTAAAATAAGTTTTTGTAAATATCCACTGTGTTCTTGTAATTGAGCCGCTGGATAGTGTAAGGGCACATAAAATTTACATGGCCGTGCACGTTGGCCTCTGTTGTCTTCAAAAATCGATTTTGAAAATTAAATTTTTAATAATGTGTCATAAAATTTCCTACAAAGCCAAATATTTCAAAAATTTGATTATCAAAATTGATTTTGAAAACAGCAGAGGCCAACGCACGCGGCCATGTCAATTTTATGTGCCCTTACACTATCCAGCGGCTCAATTGTACAAAAAACTGTAAAATAACTGCATTCAAAGTGTGAACTTCCATCTGGAAAAGTAAAAACACCACATTAAATATAGTGAATTCTCAAAAAATTTAAAAACCAATACTGTATTAAAAGTGGTGTTTTTACTTTTCCAGTTGGAAATTCACTATTTTGAATGCAGTTATTTTACAGGTTTTGGTACAATTACCAAAAATTAGCGGATATTTACTAAAAAATGTATTTTACAGATGTCTTCAAATAACTTAATCCTTTCGAAAAACTCAATTTCATTACAACTGAATCATGATTGATGTTAAATTGCAAACAATTATTTATATTAATTTCTATCCTCTTCTAATGAGTTTAAAAAAATAATTTTTAACATCATTTAAATTTTAATATTCCGATTCACTGCATCGGTAATCGTATAAATCCGGTTCACAGACGTTTTTCAATCGGTCACAAAATATTTGTGCGTCCGATTGAAAACAGTTTCTCTCCGATTCAGTAGCACTTCCACCTAATCGGTGGCAATCCGCCAACGCCTTTTAAGAATGCGGATTCACTGAGGTCTCATACCGATTCATATTTTTCAATCGGTTCTTTGTTCCTGGGCTCGTCCTCATCCAGTTGAAATTCCAGTCCCTACAGTAGAACTTTTAGAGTACGACGAAATTAAGACACCGGAATATGTTACGCAAACTTCAAATAAAAAACAAACTCAAGATCTAGAATCGCAACCAATTGAACATACATTTAATTATTTTGACACTCAACAAAATCATGAAAATCAATATCATCAAATTTTTAATATTAAAGAAGAAAGTAAACTCGAAAATATAAAAAAATTATTACGCTTAGAGCATTTAAAACCAGAAGAATATACTCATGTTGAAAAACTTATTATTAAAAATGAAGACATTTACCAAATCCTAGACGAACCACTTGAAGCAACTAACATACTAAAACACACTATTCCTACAGGAGACAGTCAACCCATATTTACACGACAACACAGACTTCCCCAAGTTCAAAGAGAAGAAATAACTAGACAGGTCAATGAACTAATAAAAAATAAAATAGTAAAACCATCTCAATCACCTTACAATTCACCTGCTTTTCTTGTACTTAAAAAACCTGATTCCCACGGAAATCGAAAATGGCGAATGGTTCTAGATTACCGCAGATTAAATGAGCAAACTGTAGGAGATTGTTATCCTCTCCCTAATATCACGGATATCTTAGATCCATTAGGAGAAGCACAATATTTCTCGGGTTTCGACCTGTCCAGTGGATTCCATAAAATAAAAATGAGTCCGGAAGACTCACACAAAACTGCTTTTTCAACACCCTACGGACACTATGAGTTCGACCGCATGCCCTTCGGCTTAAAGAATGCACCTGCAACTTTTAAATGCTTGATGGACCTCGTTTTAACCGGCCTTCAAGGAATCGAATTATTCGTATATTTGGACGACATAATCTTATATGCGAATATCCTTGAAGAGCACGAAGCAAAATTTACAAAATTAGCAAAGAGATTAAGACAAGCAAATTTAAAACTCCAGCCAGATAAATGCGAATTTTTGCGTGCAGAAGTAGTTTATCTTGGACATATCATTGATAAAGAAGGAGTCAGGCCAGATCCAAGAAAACTAGAAGCAGTAAGAAACTTTCCAATTCCAAGAAAACCTAAAAACATTAAAGAATTTGTAAGTTCAAATATACATACATACATACATACATGCATACATACATTATAGAAGCCTTCTCAAACATTGCAGCTCCACTAAATAAATTATTAAAAGAAGGTGTAAAATTTAAATGGACAGAAGCTCAACAAAAAGCATTCGATACACTAAAGAACAAATTGTGCGAAGAACCCTTATTACAACGACCTGATTTCACCAAACCCTTCATTTTAACAACCGATGCGTCTGGTTATGCAGTCGCAGGTATTTTATCCCAAGGCAAAATTCGTAAAAATAAGCCAATAGCATACGCATCACGATCTTTGAGCGACAACGAACGAAAATTTGATACATACGAGAAAGAAGCTTTAGCCATTGTATTTTCCGTAACCCATTTCCGACCCTATTTATAGGGAAGGAAATTCACCTTAGTAACCGATCATAAGCCATTAGCGTGGTTTCAAAATTGCAAAGATCCTTGTTCTCGCGTAACAAGGTGGAAATTAAAATTAGCAGAGTACGATTTTAACGTAACCTATAAGGCTGGTAAGATGAATGTGAATTCCGACGCGCTATCCAGAAATCCGACAGACAATAATAAAAAAAACTAATGACACTGAAGTATTAATTGCAAACCATATATATTTGAAAAATCCACAAGAAATATTAAATCAAGAAATAGAAAATCCCCAAGAAATATTAAATCAAGGAATAAGAACTCATAAAGGATTATCAAATCAAGAAATACGTAATCCAGAAGTGTTATTGAATCCAGAAATAAAAAATCCACGAGCAAGATTAAATCAAGAAGAAATAAAGAGCGAAATTACTGAAACTAAAATAAATGTTACTAACGTTAAACCAACTTTAAGTAGAAGCACAAGTTCAAGTTTTAAAGGCATTTATTGCGAAAATGAAATCAATCCTATAAGAAAACAGTCAAAAAATCCAAGTTTTAGACAAATAGGAAAAAATCAAAACAATTATCAATAAAGAAAAATTATCATCCTGCTTATGAGCATCTAATTAACGAATTTAAAATAGGCCTTCAAAATCCAGATGTAAAAATATTAATGAAAATGAGTTCAATGATTACAAACCTTTTTAAACACCTTTGAAGAAAGAAGTGAAATAATTAAATCAAATCAACAAGATGAATCAAAATGAAATGCTATGTTAACAAGAGGTAAATCAAGAAATCAAAATCCAGAAATGTATGAAAATTATGAAGGAGAAAATAAAAAACTTGCAGAAAAACTCCAGGAAGAAGAATCAAAAGAACAATTGAGGAGCTTAATTTCAAAAGGGCATAACCCAACTTTTCAAATTTTTTTGTTTTTTTGCGTTAATCATATCTTTAGGATAAGCCCTATCAACCTATGTATCAGTTTCCTCCACAAAAACTTTCCATCCCATATTAAAAGTGAGTTAAACATTTGCTTTGCCACCAAAAAAGAATGCATCCAGTCTCTGGATAATGAGATAATGAGATAATGAGGTAACGAGGTAATGAGAATGCAAACTTCTGGTAATTTAGTACGTGGCCTATTACCAAAACAATATAGGAACCCAGAAAACTCAATTCTGTTATAAATGCTGTAAAACGTTGTTCTCGATTTCCCAACAAATACCATAAGTGGATGTATGCCCTTTTGAAAGTAAGCTCCTCAATTAGGAAATACATATTTAGAAATAAAAAAGCGAGGTAGAGTGTAAGGCTGTGCTTGACTCACATAATATAATCCCTGCTCTTGAAAATGAAAAGAGAGGAAGCTTAAAAAATGAAAAAGATAATTTCCAATCAGAATATTTAGAAATCAAAAAGCAAGGTAGACCATGTAAGGCTATGCTCGACTCACATAATATAATCCCTGCTCTTGAAAATGAAAATAGAGGAAGCTTAGGAAATGAAAAAGAACATTTCCACTCAGAATATTTAGAAATCATAAAGCGAGGTAGACCAGGTAAGGCTATGCTCGACTCCCATAATATAATCCCTGCTCTTGAAAATGAAAAGTATAACGCCAGTCCCAGCTTTGAGGGATACAAATGAGGAATGACGTCATAAAATCCTGGACTTACCCTTTCGTATGTTGAGCGCCAGACACCCCTTCCGGGTGTCGTCCGACAGGAACAAAATCAAGTTCTTAAAAATTTTTAATTAGCCTAGAATAACTCGGAAAAGGAAAAGAAGAAAAATAATTGCCCTGACTCAGGGTAGAGGGATTTCGTGAGGGTCAGAAACGCTTAAACCATCTTTTAAGTTTAAAGAAATATATAAGTGACTTTATTGGTAGTAAAACAAATTGAAATTAATAGTGAGTATGACAGTTGTTTGCCTGAAGGGCGGAGATTTATGACATTGTTACGTATTCCTCGAACAAGTTATACAACCCGCCATTTTATCGTCAACAGACGCTGACCTTGAGCAAAGAGACAACACGGAAAAGCTTAACTTAAATAAACTAAACGGGATCAACATTACGCGAAAATTATGCTTACAATTCAGAAAATTAAGGAAAACACTGTACAACGTATACCGACTCACTCAAAACTAAATAAACCGAAACATCTCAAAACCAAAAAAAAACGAAATCCAAATCAGACTCAGAGTAACAAAAAAAAAACTAGAGGTACACTCTGACGCCTACCTTGCTCCCTTAGAGAGAAAACCGAGGTCCTTTATCCAAACAAAAAGTCTGAGGTACTTTGGGTATATTCCAATGGCTTCCTTCAAAACGGAGTCGGCAAGGCAAGAGCTCAGTTCTCCAGTAACGACCAACACGAACTGATTTCTTGGCGTCCTTTCGCCGGCTTCCCGCTCGTCTACCTCGCTCCCCGACCAGGTCCAGTAGGTGCTGCCCCCTTGTCGATGCATGCACAGCTCTCGTCGGTAGAATGGATTTCTTCCTAAGCACCTTTGGAGATCGTGCGTGAATCATTACCTCGTGTCCGGTGTGCCGGTGGTAACAAAGATGGCCGCCCGTGTGTAATGACAGGTGCCGAGCCGGTTGTGATTTCGACACTCCGCAGTTGTAGTAAATAGTGATTCAATCCCGGGTGACATGGATTGAATCTCGGGTTGACGTGCGTGGTGAAGTGGACTATGTGTATGGTGTGGTGCCAGTGCCCCGTTGTTAAATCAACCTGTGGGTGACGATTATGAAAGGCCTCCTTCCTTCCCTTGTTGGTATTTTTGGCGACGAGAGGGAAACATCAAAGTTTTTCTTCTAATTGAGAGAGAGACTCTCCAATCTCTCAAAGAAACAAAGGTAGGACGTCAAGTGCCCTAATACATAAGTGACCTAGCCCTAACCTAAATCAAAGTGTACATTGTACCTACGCGTAACGTCCCTTTTATACAAAAGAAAATAATTTGTAGAAATTCTTTTTCTTCACACTCATACACATACTACGCTCCCAGACTCATTCCTTAAATAGTAGAATTTGAGTTCGTGCTGGCCTTGGAAAGTATCGCGATTATTTTTAAATAATTTATGTATAAAGTCAGGGGAGGATCCTCAACAGGTGGTAAGCCACCTCGTTACAAAAGAGAGGAAGCTTAAAAAATAAAACAGATAATTTCCAATCAGAATATTTAAAAATCAATAAGCGAGATAGACCATGCAAGGCTACGCTCGATCAAAATAAAGTAATCTCTACTCCTACAGCTAAAAAAAGAGGTAGGCCTAGAAAATAAAATATAACAAATCCTCAAGTAACGGAAGACTCAGATTCCGATCCCGAATATTTCAGTTATTTGAAAGAAAAAGTTAGAACAAATAAAATAAAAAAATCTAATAAAGAAGAAATACAAGAATCCAGTGAAGATGAAGATAAGAATTATAACTCAAGCTCCAGCGTATCAGAAGAAGACGTAGAAGAAGAACAAGACGAAGAAGAAGAAGATGAAGAAGAAGAAGAAGGATATGGAAAAGAAGACAATGAAGATGAAGAAAATAATAATGAAGAAAATTTCGAAGAACATAATTATGAAGAAGAAAACTATGATTTCGAGTATCACGATGAAAATTTTATTAATGATAAATCTGACAACGAAAACCTAAATAATAATAATGATAATCTAAATCATGATAATAATGATAAAATCAATGATACTGACAAGGAAAATAATATTGACAATGACGAAGAAAAGGAAAGTGAAATACTTAAAAATGATCTTGAAAATCCAACGGCGATAGATCCAATAGATAATCGCCCACCCCCGGAACCACCCCCGATCGAAATCCCAATATCCACCCCATTTAATGCAAACAAAAATATTGTAGAATGTCGTGACAAAATGTCTATGAGGAAAGATAATTACGTATATTTACAACCACTGAAGGATAACCTCGTGATTTTGGGTCCAGCATTCTCGAAAAACGACAACAATAGCTAAAATTTACTAAACTTCAAAAATGACTTGCGGAAGAAATTTGAAAAGGTAAGCAATTTCATGTTGCACTACCCATTGAAGGAGAAATTAAAGATAATCTTACAGAAACATTGAAAACTATAAAACTAAGCATATTCTCGTTACATAATTTAGCAGAAAAAATAAAATAAAAATCATTTGGTATAATAAAAACACCATATGTAAATAACATACCATGGGAAGAAATATTAAACACATTACAAGCATCATTTTTCGAATCAAATATAAAAGTTATCATTTGCTTGGGAATAACACAATATCCCACTAAAGATACAAGATATCAGTTAATTGATGAAGCACACTCATCGGCAATAGGAGGTCATAAAGGAGTAACAAAAACATACAACAGAATTATACAGAAACATTTTTGGGAAAACATGAAATTAGATATCCAAAAATACATACAATTATGCTTACAATGCCAATTTAAAAAATTATTTAGGGTCAAAACAAAAAGCCCAATGGTTATTACTGATACACCCGGTACAGCATTCGGAAAAATTTCTATAGACATGGTTGGTCCACTTCCTAAAACAACATCTGGTAATATAAACATTTTGACTATCCAGGATAATTTTACAAAATATTCATTAGCCATACCCCTTCCAAATCAACAAACTAGTACTATAGCCGACGCCTTTATTAAAAGATTTATTTGCATTTATGGTTCACCAAAAGGAGTATTAACAGACCAAGGAAAAAACTATTCGAGTAATTTATTGAGACGACTAGCAAAACGGTTTCGAATTAGACAGTTTAAAACAACCGTCTTTCACCCACAATCAAACGGATCGCTTGAAAGGTCTCATCACTCACTATCAGAATATCTTAAACAATTCGTGAATAAAAATTCCGAATGGGATGAGTGGTTAGAACCAACAACATTTTCTTACAACACAAGCGTGCATGAAGGCACAAAATGTACTCCATATGAGCTAGTATTTGGAAAAATAGCACGACAACCATCAAGCGAACCACCACCACCAACACATAAAAAAATCGAAACTTACGACGACTACGCAATAAAATTAATAACAAGACTACATGAAATGCGAGCTGTAGCAAGACAAAACTTAATAACAGCCAAAGAAAAGTCAAAAATATATTACGACAGAAAGATTAACCCACAAGATTTCAAAATAGGAGATAAAGTCTTCTTACTAGAAGGAGGAAAAATTAAAAAATTCGATAATCAACATTGAGGCCCTTATCAAATGCTGGAAATTCTAGGAAAAGGAAACGTAAAAATAAAAATAGGCAACACATCAAAAGTTGTACACATAAATAGACTTAAGATCTCTCATATTGATATTCAAGAACAAATACAAAATAAGGAAAACAAACAAAACATATAAGCAACAAAATCTGAAGCATTTTTTTCTCAAATAAAATTAGGGATTCAATTTTAACCATATAAATACATTAAAATATGATAGAACGACACGTAAACATAAGCAAAGAAATTATATTTTCTTTAAATAAAAAAGTGCCACTAATTAACCACTCAACGCAAGACGAAGGAAGTATTGATAAAATACGTTAGCCTCAAAATAATGTAATTTCCTTCCTCTTTCATTGACGAATTTCTTCAAGGTGACGGAGCTCTATCCCTCTCAAAACACATATGTTCGTTAATACTAATCCATGTCTACATTTCTTTTCTAGGATCCAGCCATCGAGAACCGAAACGTCTTGGCATTCAATAATAATTATCCTATTAAAATTATACATCAAGCACGCCATGCAAACAGCAAATTCGTTATATATTTAACAAAAATAGCAAAAAACAACAGATCTTTATTTTGAGCTTTTAAGAAAAATTTAATTTCTTCAAAATGTGAACTATTTACTGACATGTTTCAAAAAATCAAAAATATTTCAAATCAGAAGTTTCTCAGTGACAAGTTATTTTTAAATAGTTTCATATTACAATAAAAAAAGTTCTTAACTAAAATTCCTTTTTCTTTATAGTCTCTATACTAGCAATATGCAGAAAACTACTGAAACCATACAGAAAGTAACTTTTCTCACAATATTGATTAAACTGACATTAAATGTTATTCTTACAATACATATTCAATATTTTTCTTTGCACTAATGAGACATCACATTAGGAGATTCATTACTTATTAGTATAATCGAAATAATGACGTTTTTCTTACAGGGCGCACAAATAATAATATAAGTAAAACACTCATGGAAGAATATACCTCGTTATAAATTTGTCACAAGCGAAATTTTGTTAATAAAAGAATTAGATTAGAAATAATTTTAACAATGTGTTGCAAATGTAGAATACAGTTAACATATGCTCGATCACTGCGAGTCTGTATCTGAAATGCATAGAAGAATACTCTTTAACAACTAACACACATTTTTATATAACTGCAATATGAAATACGTCCTCAAACAACACAAGATAACTGAACGATTCATATTACTTCTATTAATCCACAATATCACATAAACAAACTTTTTCATTATTTCTTACGTGTATGTAAAACCCTGTAGACTTGTTTCATTCACGATTTTTCTAAAAAAAAAAATAATAATGATATATAGCAATACTAACCCAAAATTATCAACGATAAACGATGAAACGAAATACAACATAAATAGTATGAAAGAGAAATTTAAAGTTTCGCATTTTTTAAGGTTAATACCCAGTAAAAATTAAAGAACACCGAGTACAAAAATACAAGTACAAAATAGGTTTAAAATTAAGTTAGAGCTATTACAAGAACATTTTGTAATCAAAATCCGTTCCTAAAAAAATATACATATATTTTCAAAATAATCTAATAAGTTAATTCTTTTAAACAAATATATACATATATACACAAGTTTCCAACAGTTAAATTTTTTTAACATATTAATTAACATAAATTTATATAAACTACTCTACTTATGTATATATATTTTCCTTTAATCTTTTAATGCTAATTAAAATTTATCATTTAATTTATTTATGTATGTTTCAACCGATTCTACAAAATGGAACCAGCAAATGAAATCATAAACCCAAACGAATCTGTCAGTCCGGTACAGACACTCAGCGAAATTAGCATAGAATATTATTTTTCCAAACCTAATTACGAAGTAACTATTTTGAATCCAAAAACACCATCTCAGGTGTTCATAGTGACGTGCCAAATTAAGAAATTTGACGAAAAATATGTTAAAACTGGCAAAGGCAACGTTTCCAAAAAAACAGCGAAGCATAATGCTGCCCGAGAAATTTCAAGATCATTGTCAGATACCTATAATTTTAGCGAAGCCCCATCGCCAGATAATACTAATATTCAAAATATACGAGAAATGTACTTCGAAAAAATAGAATTGTATGAATGGACATCCGCATGCGAGCGATGTTATGAAAGAGGACATCATTCGACCAATTGTACACGTCCTATAAGAAATTTTAACTATTAAAATAATAATTAAAAAAAAGTTCTGTTACAATAAATTCGAAATTACACAATTATATTTTGTCACAATCAACCAACCATAGCAATAAATTTCATATACCATCTGAACCTGTGGAAATATACTGTTTGCAAACGTTTTATCCGACTTTACGACCTAGCATTATAATAGAGCAGGAAGAAAAGGCTGAAGGACTTGCTGTTTTTATTGCTTATATTCTATTTAAACCGAAAACTCCTCTTATTCCCACGAAAATACAGCTCTCATAATAATTTTTTTTAAGTCGAAGACGTAGAAACCTGCCCCAAAAGTAAATTCAACTCACTCGAATTTTTTCTATCTATATGAAAACCTATTTAATTTACAAGTCAATTGAA
>CAKNXH010057848.1:56832-87672 GCA_932178445.1 Andricus quercusramuli
ATCACTGCAAAGGAGAAAGAAAAAGAGGAGAGGTATCAAGACCTTAAAAGAGAGCTGCAACGACTGTACCCAAAATATTCGGTACGAGTAATTGTCCTTGTGATAGGTGCTCTCGGAGGTGCTAAATTATCACTGGTTCGTAACCTTAAAGCCATACCCGCGTGCCAAAAATGTGCCAAGGCACTTGCAAGATGGATGCAGAAAGCTGTCATCCTTGGGTCGCTTCGTGTCCTCAAGACACACGAGGGTTTCGCCGGCCTGTCGTTGTGATTTCGACGTGCCCTGTGACCACCCATCTCACGGATGTGAGACGTGGCCAAAGGTGTATTTTACCGCGGTTCTACTGGGGGCTATTGAAATTTTCTTTTTAGATGGCAGTTGCTCTTAGTGGTACCCTGCGGTGGTTGTTTAACTTTTTTTTTTATTATATATATAAGATAATAATAACAATTTTGTGAGGCTCTTCACTAGGGGTGATCGCTAGAGAGATTGATCAGCAAGTCAGAGCAGTATTGCGGAATGAACGTGGCATTCAAATAAATAACACGAGAATTCCAGATCAATCTAAAATATCTAAACCTAACACCTATTTACCTATCTACGTTATACCTATATACCCACCTACATACTAGTACTTTCTAACCTTTGGGCTTTGGGCTAACTCCCCAATGCAACGAATTATGCGGTTACGACACAAGTATCGCGCAGTGCCACCCACAATAGGCCTCTCTCGGTTGGAGGCCATGGTTCAGTTGGGAGTGGCAATAGGAACGAACCGAGGCGACGACCAGGCAATGGTCCGGACAAACGCGAGAACATCGATTTAAATGGTCGGACCAACTCAGGAGGGACCTTCTTACCTGTTGTCAAAGAAGCTCACCGGCGCGGAGAGGATTGATGAAGAGGTTACATGACCGTTGGGGCAATATGCACCCGGAATATGCTCATAAAACGCCTCAGTATTTAAGAGATCAGGTATCCTTCTTGCGAAAAAACGGATATGAAGCTCTTTATCAACAGGAAGAGGAGCAGCATCCTCCAGCGAACATTGCACCCGTTCCAGCAAGACCACCTTTGCAGATAGCCGATAATGCCAACATGAGAAGTAGGAGATCTATCCACCAAAAAGTCTTTCTCAGGATGGACAAATTAGCTGAAGCTAATATTGCTCTCCGCGATTTGCTCCCCGAAGATGTTAATCTCTGGAATCTGAACTGTGTAGTTTACGAGAAGGCGGTCGCCCTGCTTAGCGACGATAGAAGTAACGATACTTCGGTACGTCTGAGTAAGACACGCGAGCGTATTGCACAGCTTCAGTTCAAAATTGAAACGGCGAGACGGCATGCATCAAATGTTCAGTGTGTGATTAGCTACATAACATCAAATAAAAAGTTCACTCCAAAATTGAGGGCAATTGCTCGAAACTTGAGGAAAGTAAATCACACGCTGAATAAGTGTGAACTGTCGACCATCAAGCAGCACTGAACGCAAAAAATAAGATCTCTTTCAACAGCGAAACAGCGCCTTGAACGGCGAGTCAAGTGGATTCACGAAAATTCCACCTTTTCTACTAATCCTTCCCGTCTGTTCAATAAAGCGTCATGTGTAGTTAAAAATCCGCCTAGTCGAGAAGGGATTCAAGTCTTCTGGGAGCAAGTATATGGAGATACTTATCAGCTAAATGAAGACGCTTCTGATATATCACTCTTTCGTAACTTTTGCCAAAGGCAAAGGTTACAAGTTCCAGAGGAAGAGTGTCCACTAATTACTGCTGAAGAAGTGAAGAAAGTTATCGCTAGAACTAAGAACTTTTCAGCGCCAGGGCCATATAAAATCAACAACTTTTGGTGGAAGAAGTTTACTTCTACGCACCAACATCTAGCTCGTATATTTACTACTTTCTTAAACGGAGAACAACCCGTCCCGCAGTGGCTAGTGGAAGGACGCACGGTATTAATCCCTAAGACCGGAGATTTGTCAAGTCCAAAGAACTACAGGCCCATAACTTGTTTAAACAGCAGCTACAAGCTATTCTCTGGCATCCTCAAAGAGAGGATATTAACATCTATCGAGGCAGTATGGAGTGTAATAGTCGAACAACGTTGGTGCAAGAGAGGGCTGGCAGGTTTCAGGGAGAACCTATTAATAGACAGGTGTATTACCCAGCACTCGATCAGGTATCGACGCAATCTGTCCATGGCTTGGATTGATTACCGTAAGGCATTCGATAACACGAACCATGAGCTACTTATTAAGCTCCTTGAGTGCATGGAGGTGCATCCAAAAATAGTGAGATGCATAAAAGAGCTTATGCTCTTGTGGCGGACAAGATTTGTCATAACATCTGACAAAAGACAAGTGACTACAAGCTTTGTCACATATAAAAGGGGAGTCTTTCAAGGAGACTCTCTAAGTCCGATACTTTTCTGCATCTCCCTCTTGCCTCTATCTATTGTGCACCGAGGCAAAAGCTCTGGATACCTATGTGGCCCGCCGAACAGAAGAGAATATAAGGTGAACCACCTTTTATACATGGACGACCTTAAACTCTTTGCTTCCTCAAAAAAGGACCTTAACATCCTTGTAGATGCGGTAAATAGGTATTCTAAAGCGATTGGCATGAGCTTCGCACTGGATAAGTGTGCCTGCGTCCACCTACACCAAGGAAGACTAGAAGCTACATCATCCCGTGACGATCAGGACGTTCAACTCATAGGCGGAAATACCATTCAACATCTTGGTATTGGAGAAACATATACATATCTTGGAATACCGCAAGCGGAAACCCAAAATGTGCATAACTTGAAAACGGCCCTTGGAAAAAGGTATCGCCAAATTCTCAGAAAAATTTGGGCTTCCGAATTATCTGGAAAGAATAAGATCCAGGCGACCAATATGCTGGCCGTTCCTATACTGCTCTACACGTTTGGTGCAGTAAAATGAAACGTCGATGAGTTAAAACAACTTGATCGAAGCACACGCAAGATGATGACAATACAACGAAGTCTTCATCCTAGATCTTCTGTACCTCGAATATATCTCCCTCGCGATAAAGGGGGTAGAGGCTTACTAAGCTTAGAGTGTCTTCATCGAAGATCAGTTCTGGCTACAGCCTGCTCAGTTCTAAAAAGCACGGATTCCTTTATGCAACTCGTACATCAACATGAAGTCGCCAATGCTGCGGCGTTTCTATACCATGCAGCAGATAGGGCCGCGGAGGAGCTTGACCTCCCATTTAATTCCAGCGACACTACACATGGCCTAGCATCACTAACACCTCTGGTGCTCAAAAGTCGTATACAGGAAGCAGAACGTACGCTCCTACTAAGAAAACATGCTGACAAACCCCTTCATGGTAAGTTCTACGGCATTATACGTAGAGAAGAGCTCTCGATGGGTCTGTCCAACATGTTTCTCAAGTCTGCTGGATTGAGATCGGAGACCGAGGGATTTCTTTTTGCCTGTCAAGACGGCGTAATAGACGCCTTAGTTTACCGCGAGCGCATAATGAATTTACCTGTACGCGATACCAACTGCCGAGGGTGCAAGCAAGAGCCAGAAACACTTGGACATGTTCTCAGTGGATGCTCTAAATATGCACGCTACGCGTACATAGAGAGACACAATGCAGCTCTAAAAGTGTTATATTACCATCTTAGGCATTTCTATGGTGTTGATCTATTGCCCGTCTTGCCATACGCCCAGGAGAAACTCGATTCCGTTGTGGAGAATGATCAGTGTAAGATCTACTGGAATTTCTCATTCACCACCGCTCAACGTATCAGTGCTACGAAGCCTGACATTGTCCTCCAAGATCTGAAGAACAAGGTCATTTACGTGATTGAATTCTCGGCACCAGCCGATGGTAATATCACGGCAAAGGAGGTAGAAAAACGGGCGAAATATCAAGCACTTCTTTTCGAGCAGAGTAGGCTGTACCAAGGCCACAAGGTCCGTCTTCTAATTCTCATACTCGGCTGTCTTGGAGGTATGTAAGCTTCATTTATCAGCCAACTCAACAAGATTCCGGCTTGCCAGCGTCAGGCTCATTTCATCGCGAACCGGATGCAAAAGGCTGTTTTCCTGGGAGCACTCCATCTGGTCCGTCAACACTGTTTCTCTTAAATTCTACAAAGATTAGTAGCTCTAAAAAAGTATCCAGAGGTAAAACCTTCATCTCCAGCTGTCTTGTCTGCCGCGTAAGGTCATCCGCGGCTAGAGACCTGACTCCAAGGAACAGTGTTGCCCGATGTTATCACGCGTAAATTTTCTGCCCTTGCTTACCTTCTAGGACAGAAGGAGCAGAAGCGGATGACGTACACGTTCCAGTAGCTTTGAGATTGGTTTCTTTAAGGAACCATGATCGAAGCTTCCGGAGCCTACAACTTCTCTGAATAAGATTCAGTTCAGTGCACGCAAGATGCACTGAACATGTTGAACATTTAGGAGCCAACAGGGTACTGGCAGCAGCTCAGAAGGTAGTTTTACTGAACACCTGTCGCATTGTAAGAAATTTTCTAGACCATCAGGAACCAAGTGACTAAAAACCTGTGGAGTGGCAGATGGTAGCTCTAGAAAAGCATCCAGAGGCGACTGTTGTCATCTCCAACGATTGTGGCCGCTGTGTATGGATAACAGCAGTAAAACACGAACTCCAAACTACACTATGCTACTAATTTTGTACCTACAGCATCAGCGCAGAAGATTTCAGACATCGCATTATATGAACTTCTATTATTCTTATACATCAGTCACTTGACTTAGTCCGTGGCTATGATGAAAAACAGGGTTTACCCGAGAACAAGATTAATAAAAAAATTGATAACAATGGCCCCGGACAAAAACGAGAATATCGATTTAAATGGTCGGACCAACTCAGGAGGGACATCCTTACCTGTTGGCAAAGAAACTCACCGGCGCGAAGAGGATTTATGAAGAGGTTCCATGACCGTTGGGTCAATATGCACCGGGAATATGCTCATAAAACGCCTCAGTATTAAACAGACCAGGTATCCTTTTTGCGAAAAAACGGATAAAAAGCCAAAAAGTCTTCCTCAGGATGGACAAATTAGCTGGAGCTAATACTGCTCTCTCCGACTGTGTAGTTAACGAGAAGGCGGTCTCCCTGCTTAGCGACAACAGACGTAACGATACTTCAGTACGTCTTAGTAAGACTCGCGAGCGTATTGGACAGCTTCAGCTTAAAATTCAAACGGCGAGACGGCAAGCGTCAAATATTCAGTGCGTGATCAGCTACATAAAGTCAAATAAAAAATTCACTCCAAAAGTTAGAGCACTTGCTCAAAACTTAAGGAAAGCAAATCATACGCTGAACAAGTGTAAACTGTTGACCAACAAGCAGCACTGGACGCAAAAAAATAAGATCTCTTTCAACAGCAGAACAGCACCTTGAAAGGCGAGTTAAGTGGATTCAGGAAAATTCCACCCTTTCTACTCATCCTTCCCGCCTGTTCGATAAAGCGTCACGTGCCGTTGAAGATCCGCCTAGTCGAGAAGAGATTCAAATCTTCTGGGAGCAAGTATATGGAGATACTTATCAGCTAAATGGAGACGCTTCCGATATATCACTCGTTCGTAACTTTTGCCAAAGGCAAAGGTCACAGGATCCAGAGGAAGAGTGTCCAATAATTACTGCTGAAGAAGTGAAGAAAGTTATCGCTAGAACAAAAAACTTTTCAGCGCTAGATAAAATCAACAACTTTTGTTAAAAGAAGTTTACTTCTACGCACCAACATCTAGTGCGTATATTTACTACTTTCTTAAACGGAGAACAACCCGTCCCGCAGTGGCTAGTGGAAGGACGCTCGGTCTTGATCCCTAGGACCGGAGATTTGTCAAGTCCAAAGAACTACAAGCCCATAGCTTATTTAAACACCAGCTGCAAGCTATTCACTGGCATCCTCAAAGAGAGTAGATTAACATCTATCGAGCCGGTATAGAGTGCAATAATTGAACAACGTGGATGCAAGAGAGGACTGGCAGGTTGCAGGGAGAACCTGTTAATAGACAGGTGTATTACCCAGGACTCCATCAGGTATCGACGCAATCTGTCCATGGGTTGGATTGCTAGCGTCAGGCTCATTCCATCGCGAAACGGATGCTAAAGGCTATTCTTCTGGGATCACTTCATCTGGTCCGTCAACACTGTTCCCGTCTGCTGCTTAAGGTCATCCGTGGCTAGAGACCTGACTCCAAGGAACACAGTTTTGCCCAATGTTATCTCGCGTAAATTCTCCGCTCTTGCTTATCTTGTAGGATAGAAGGAGCAGAGGCGGATGATGTACACGTTCCAGTTGCGTCGGGATTGGTTGCTTTGAGGAACCATGATCGTAGCTTCCGGAGCCTACAACTTCTGACAACATAAATATCTTTAATACAAAGCCTGCTTCGAAGTACTTATTCAAGCTTGCAATCTTTTGTAAGCTTTCAATTGATTACAAGTGTGATAACTATGCGTTAAAACAAAATAATTAACAAGATCAACCATAGATATCTCAGGTAGTTGCTCAAAGTCCGTACTCGGAGATCACAGTTTTCGACCATTTTCAGTTTCTTCTTGTACCTTTCTCTGACAACACCTTTGAAGGTGCAAAAATAATCGCTTGGCATCTTTGAAAAATACTATATGCTTTAATCACTTTAACGCACTATCAAAATTCAAAAACTGTTGCCACCAACCGTCACAATAATGCAACCTAACCTCAATCACGGCACATTATAATTTTTCCTGATGAATGGCCAAATGGCACACTTTCAAAGTGCCAACAATAATTAGAGAAATGGCTGTTCTACCTTAAAAGCAAAGCAATATTACAATTTTTCACTTACGTAAGGTTAGAATACTCTATTGGATTGTCACAAACCGCTCAAGAAAATTATGAAAATGTGACCAATTATGGTTTGCAGTTAATTTGAAAGACTTTAATGGAATAGTAACTACTGATTTGAAATCAACTAACATTATGGCAAGAATCATGATACATAACAGACTTTTCCCATGCACATGGTGTAATTCACAAACGGGTATACTAGATGAACGAGCAATGTTGAGCACGAAAGGAAATATTTCACAGTAGCATAGAAGTTGGTGGAAACCAGGAGCCTTACAGAATGATGTTTTGACATTTTCTGAAAGTACATCATTTGAAAAATATTTTCTGAAAGTCTTGATGAAATCTGAATGAAATTGTAGAAGTTATTCAGTCGGAAGCGTAGGCGGGTCCGTCTAGGCGGAACACTTTCAGAACTATTTAAAACTGCGTTTTTCTCGAAACGACGTTTTCAAAATCGGTGAGCAAGATTTCTAGAAAATCGCTTAACCGATCATTTCCAAACTTGGCAACCTTTTTTGTGATATGAAAAAGCAGTCCTTAATCGAAGGAATTTTTTTTTCATCGAAAACTTTTTTTTTATTTTAAAAACGAATGAGTTTTTTTTTGACAAAAATCGATTTCTCAACTTTGACTGGCCGCCATTTGTCAAAAAAAATTTTATCCAAATCCTTCGGTTAAGGACTAGAAAAGCTTATAATTTATTGAAATATTTTTCATTTTCCCATTTTAGATGATCGAGTCCTGAGCAGTGTTGCTCACCGCAATACACCTTCAAAAAATCGTACTACGGTGTATCAGTAGTAACTTATGAAATAATGTGTATTCTTAAATGAAAATTAGTGTAAATTAGGTTTAGATGATACTCTTTCAAATATACAAACTTTTACCAAAAAGTATTTTTTCATTTTTTCAACAACAAAAAAATCGATATAATTCACTTTTTTATTGCGTTTCAAGTAGGGCTAACCCCTTAACAGCAATTCTTGTGAAAAAAGGCTGAACAAGCTCGATAAACTCCATGCTAACTGCAATCTAAAGTATCTAATGTATGCGCAAGCATTTCAATATTTTGAAGCATTCATTGAAGCATGTTCCTCAGTATAAAACCTTCCTAGCTTTATTCAAAAAGAGTTACATGAATTTGAATATCATTGAAGACTTTGATGAAAAAGAAGCAAAGTCCATACCTTTTCTAGCGAGCAGGCTATAGTATCAATTCATTATGATTATAATACTGTCTGGTAAAAGTGGATACTACCCAAGAATAATCTTGATTAAGCCAACAACCTATTGCGGTTTGTTTGCGAATACAATGGACACCATGTTTAATCGACCAATTAACAATAAGTTGTTTACTTCAGTTTTTTTTTGCTCTGGCCAAACAAAAATGTAAAAATACATCGATATTAAAGTTATTGAAAACAATTCGCTTAGAAGGAGTTGATTGCGACGCATACTGGCATTTAAAAAAACTAATATTTCAATGCCTTTAAATGCGTATCATCTACATTTTTGTCCGAAATGCCATTGAATGTGCTTTGTTGTATAAAACTAGTTTCATTTCAATGGTTTTTAATGCGCATAAACTTTAAGGCATTAAAGTGATTTGCCTGTAATACCTTTGAGTTTATGCCATTTAATGCCATTCAATGCTATTCGGCGAACCGCCAAATTGTATGCTATGCAATGCCTTTCAAAAACTAAGTATCGAACCGTGTCAATGCCATTTAATGCTGTCGACAACAAAATATTAAATAGAATCGACGTCGGTCAATGCGATTCAATTATTTTTGGGGCGAAGATGCCATTGATACTGATAAATCTATTGAAAACTCCTTTCCTTGCGTAAAAAAACAGTCGATTGCTTTGATTTCGTACTGAAAATATTAGTGGGTCATCAAGCTTTTCAATAACTTTTTAGGTGAAAAGGACAAAACAAACCAGTGACAGAACGCATGCAAATCAAGTGTTGCGTTTTTTATCTTTGGTGAAGGGAATCAGCGTGTGTGGGTGCAGAAAGGGCAGGGAGTGCGGAGAGCAGGTGTAAAGGAAGAAGGGTGAGTGAAGGCAAGTGTGTAAAGGGTGGAAATAAGTTGTGAGAAAGGAAAGTTGAAACGTGCAAATTTTGTTTTGAGGTTAGGTGTAGAAAGTAGTGGTCGGGAAAGCGGGGCAAGAGGTAGGCAGGTGAAGAGAGGGTAGCGTCGTGGAACAGTGGGTAAGGTTGGATACTGGGATGCCGACGGTAAGAAGTCCGCAAACGGGCGCCAGAGGCCCGGGAGATGAAGAAGCAAGAGCGGACGAGGTTGTGAGCGCGGGTGGTAGGGAGAAGGAAGAAATTGTCAGTAGCGAGGAGGAGGCGTTCGAGACACCGACCAGGGGCGGCTCGACAGAGAGAAGGGGATCAGGCACGAGCCAGAAACGAGGGAGACAGTCGAATTTACAGCGCCTCAACAGGCTAGGTAGCGCAGGCTCTAATAGGAGTCTGGACGAATGGCAAAAAAAGGTGAGCGCGACTAGCAGTGAAGGGGAAGATAAGAGAAAAAGAGAGGAAGGGGAAGATGATTCTGAAATGGATAAGGATAACAAAAAAGTTAAGATCAAACGAAAAACACCAGACAGAGATAGGCGGGATGGGGGGATGTTTGAGAAGCTAGCAGCCCTCATAAAAGGATTTAGAGAGGAAACAAGGAAGAGTCTGGAAGATATGAATAGACAGGGGAAAGAAGTTAGGGGGGAAGTGAGAAAAGTAAGAGAAAAGTGGGAAGAGTGGGATAAACTCTGGAAAGAGGAGAAAGACAAGGTATGGGGTAAATTAGAGGCCATAGAGAATAGACAGAGAGAGATTGACGAACAGACAAATAGGGAGATAAAACAACTGGAAGAACGGGTGAGCAAATTGGAAGTTAGGAATGAGCATATGGGGAAGGAAACAGAGAGTGCGGGAAGAGTAGAAGGGAGTGATAACGGGCAAAATGAGAATGAAAGATTGAAGAAGAGACTGAGTGAGATTGAAAGAAGGTTGGAAGGGGAAGAAAGGGCGAAGAGGAAAAATAACATAGTAGTCAAGGGATTGAAAATAGAGAGTGAAACAGAGGAAATTGAAATCGAAAATCTACTGAGAGATATTGGAATTCGGGTAACGGTAGAAGGAGTTAAGAGAGTAGGAATGACGAAGGAAGGAAAAGAAGGAATGTTTGTAGTAAAAGTAGGGAGTGAGGAGGAGAAAAAGAAAATTATGGAGAACAAAAAATTATTGAAAGGAAGAAGGGAGAGAATTGAAGAGGATTTGACTTGGAGGGAGAGGAAAAGGAGATGGCAAATAGACCAGAGGGCATGGATAGAGAGGAAAAAGGGGCACATGGTATGGATAGGGAGAGACAGATTATGGCTAAATGGGGAGGAATGGTTCTGGGACGAGGAATCAGAAGAAATAAGGAAGAAGGGAAAAAGAGTTGAGAAAGGTAGAAAAAAGGAAGATTCAAAAGAGGTTAACGATCAAGCCGAGGGGTTTGCAAAAAGCAAGACGGAAGAAAAGTAAGGAGGATAGGAGAGGGAAGGGATGGGAAAAACGTAAAAATAGCTTTCTGGAATGTGTCAGGCTTGAAGAACAAGAATGAAGGTTTTTGGCGGGAGTTAGAAAAATGGGATGTGATTATGATGAGTGAAACCTGGGCAGATGAGAAGGATTGGAAGGATTGGTCTCAGGGGTGAGAAAAGAACTGGCAGCAAAAGGGAGAAAAGAGGAGGATAGGGAGGAAAAGGATGGAACAATGGTAAGAAGGATTATAATAGGGAAAGTCAAAATAGCGGTGGTTTGTGTGTATAGAAGAAGAGGGGAAGAGGAAGGTTGGAGAGTGATGAGGAGGTGGATGGAAGAAAAGAAGGAAGAGTTGGTTCTGATAGGAGGTGACTTGAATGCTTGGACTGGCGAACAAGGGGGAGAGACTTGGGATGAAGAAGAGGAGGCCTATATAAGGAGCTCCAAACATAGGGAGATATACAGGGAGGGGAGGAGATTACTAGAAGTAATAGGAGAAACGAGATGGTTCATATGTAATGGCAATATGAAAGGAGATGAGAAGGGAGAGATCACATTTATAGGTAAGGGAGAAACGGTAATAGACTACATCCTGGCGGAAGAAAGAATAAGGAATATGATATGCAGTATGAAGGTGAGGAATGAGATAGGGTCCGAGCACTTCCCAGTAATAGCGACACTGAAAGGTGGCGTCTACAAGCGTGGCAGAGGGAGAAAGGAAAAAGGGGGTGAAAGGAACACGAAAATGGGGAACTGGGGGGTAGATAAATTAAAAGTGTTTGAACAAAAAATGGAAAAGGAGAACGTTGGACATGAAAAGGAGGAGGAAGTAGACTTGTTGATTGAAAGGTTGAAAGGGTCGATTAAGAAGGTAAGGGATGAGATAGGTACGAAAGAAGGAAGAGAAGAGGGAAAGAGAGGCTGGTGGGACGAGGAATGCAGGGAGAGTAAGTCGAGAATGAAAGATTCTGTAAGAAAATGGAGGAAAGGAGAAATAGAGAAGGTGGAGTACAACAGGAGAAAAAGAGAACATGAGAAGATGCTGGAAGGGAAAAAGCAAAGGGGAAAGGAGAAATACAAGGACGAAGTAGAAAAAGCAATGAATGAAGGTAGGGTCTGGGACGTGATAAACATTGAAAGAGGAGGAAGGAAGGGCGTGAATGAAGAAATAGAAATGGATGAATGGACGGAGTATTTTAAGGGTCTGCTAGGGGAAGAACAAACTAGCTGTGAATTCGATCTCGAGTGTTTCCACTTTGTTTGTATTTATAATTATATTGTGCTCATTTCACGAGCACTTTGCTTCCCGTTAGCAAATGTATTTGCTTCCTCATAGAGGAAGCATTGGATATTTTTACAATAATAGACAAACCGAAGTCTTCATTTTGCTCAATTTAAAAATAGAAATTTACCAAAAGTGAGAAATTACAGAATAATACAAAAATGTTTTAAATAAAAAGACAAATCAGACAAATCAAATCTTGGGTTCGAAATAATAATTTTCTGAGCTGGAAAAGGGAAAGGAAAAGTTCTGTCGCACCCTATCCCTTTCCCAGCTTTATGATTTCTTCACAAAAATTGTGATAATATTACTCTATTTGAAAATTTATGATCAAAAAGTCTTTTCTATTCAAGCATCAACTTTAAATTATGTCGATGAAAGAAGTTTTTTTGTTTAAAACTAATGATTCAGATATTATAAATGAGCAGAACTTCCCTAATCTTCAATAAAGTGTATTATTATTATTATTATTATTATTATTATTATTATAGATCAAGCAATTTGCCTTGAATCAAGAGATTTTTTCCGTTCTTGCATCAATTTTGAATTATGTTACTGAAAAGAGGTTTTACTATGAAAAACCGTGTTTTCAAATATTATGCAATTTCACAATTTCCATACTCTTCAATAAAATGTCTTAATATTATAGGTCAATCGATTCGTCTCGAATCAACACATCTTTTCTGTTCTTGTATCAACTTTGAATTATGTTAATGAAAAAAAGTTTTACTACAAAAAAACGATTTTCAAAATATATAAATTACCATAACTTCCCTACCCTTTGATAAAATGCATTATTATTATAGGTCAATCGATTCGTTTCGAACGAAGGAATCTTTTATATCCTTGCATCAACTCTGAATTATGCTAGTGAAGAAAGTTTTACTATAAAAAACCGATTTTAAAAATATATAAATTACCATAACTTCTCTACTCTTCAATAAAATGTATTAATATTATAGGTCAATAGATTCGTCCCGAACCAAGGAATCTTTTGCATTCTTGTATCAACTTTGAATTGTGCTGATGAAAAAAGTTTTACTATGAAAAACCGTATTTTCAAATATTATGCATTACCATAGCTTCCTTACTCTTCAATAAAATTTATTAATATTATAGGTCAATCGATTTGACTCGAATCAACACATCTTTTCTGTTTTTACATCAACATTAAATTATGTCAATGAAAAAAGTTTTACTATAAGAAACCGATATTCAAAATATATAAATTACCATAACTTCCCTACTCTTTGATAAAATGCATGATTATTGTAGGTCAATCGATTCGTTTCGAAACAAGGAATCTTTTATATTCTTGCATCAACTCTGAATTATGCTAAAGAAAAAAGTTTTACTATAAAAAACCGATTTTCAAAATATATAAATTACCATAACTTCCCTACTCTTCAATAAAATGTATTAATATTATAGGTCAATCGATTCGTCCCGAACCAAGGCATCTTTTATATTCTTGCATCAACTTTGAATTATGCGAATGAAAAAAGTTTTGCTATAAAAAACCGATTTTTAAAATATTATTGAGTGCTAGAAAAAAATGCAATACATATTTTTCGAAATCCTTCGGTCAGTTTCAAGATATTAGTGAGGAAAATTAGCTCTCCAAATTTCATCAATTTATCTGCAACGGTTTTCTAGTTATCGTGTTCACAAAAAAGCGTGACATCCACACATCCACACATCCACACATCCATACATCCACACATCCACACACACACACATCTGGACAATTGCTTAGAACATTGTATTCGACATTTTTAAATTAGGGAGGGTTCAATTAAATGAATTTAAAAAATTTGAAAAATGTTACCATTACAAAGCTTCCTCTATGAGGAAGCAAAAAGGATCAAAGGGGAAAATAGAAAGACAGTCCAGGGAGAAGTGGAGGAAGCGAACGAAATAACAAGAGAAGAAGTGAATGAGGCGATAGATTGACTGAAAAGAAACAAGGCCACAGGAGAGGATGGTATGGAGAACGAAGCGATAAAGTATGGAGGAGAAGGGATAAGAGAAGTGATGTGGAGGATATGCAACAAGGTCTGGAAAGGAGAAGGGTGGCCGGAGGAGTGGAGGACAGGGCTGGTGGTACCGCTTGTCAAGAAAAGGGATGGTAAGAAGGTAGAAGAGTACAGAGGGATCACCCTCATGCCAGTGGGTTATAAAATGTACGCGGAAATTCTAAGAAAAAGGTTGGAAAGTTAGATAGAAGAGAAACAAAGTATCCCACACAATCAGACGGGATTTAGAAAAGGGATGGGAACAATAGATAACATTTACGTACTTAACTACTTGGTTGACAGAAACTTTGGGAGAAAAAAGGGAAATTAGTAGCCGTGTTCGTAGATTTTAAAGCAGCTTTTGACTCAGTGAATAGAAAAGTTCTATGGCAGGCAATGAAAGATAGGGGAATAGAGGAAGGGTTAGTGAAGAGGATAAAGGAAATTTGTACTCAAACCAGGATGAGGGTGAAGATAGGGGGAAAAGGGGGAGGTTTTCTGTGCAGAAAGAGGTCTTAGGCAAGAGTGTCCATTGAGTCCGCTGCTCTTGAATATGCTGCTGGCAGACTTAAAGGAGAAGCTAAAGGAGAAAGGGAAAGGGGGGACGATCCTGGGTAATAGCAAACTATACTCCCTAGCATACGCGGACGACGTAGTTCTAATAGCAGACGATGAGAAGGGGATGAACCTAATGATAAGAATTTTCGAAGAGTACGTGGGAACAAAAGAACTGACGGTGAACGTAGGGAAGACCAAGGTGATGTGCTTCAGAAATAGAAAGACCAAAATAGGTTACGTTTGGAAGATGAACGGACAAACAGTGGAAAGTGTGGAGGAGTTCTGTTACCTAGGTTTTTGGTTTGAGTCAGGAGGGGGAAACAATTTGCAGGTGAGGAAAAGAATCGAAAGTGCGAGTAAAATAATGGGCCAAGTATGGGGTATAGGAAAGAGAAGGTTCAAGGACGATTAGAGAATGACGGTTTAGTTGTTTGATGCGTTGGTTTGGGCGGTGTTGTGTTACAGAGTGGAGGTTTGGGGATGGAAGGAACATAGGAAAGTAGAAAGCATACATGAGAGATTTCTGAGATGGGTAATGGGAGTTAGTTGGAGTTGCCCAGGATACATGATGAGGGAAGAACTAGGAAGGGAAAAAATGGTAACCAGACAAATTAAGAGAGCCTGGAGGTTTGAAGAGAAGCTGAGAAGGGGAGAGGGGAGTAGAATAGCACAAGTATGCTTGGACGAAGTTCTGAACAAGGAGACGAGAGGCAATTGGGGAAATTCAAAATGGGAGGAAGAAAGGAAAAAATGAGGAGTGTTTGTGATATACAGGAAGGGGTTCTGGATTGGCAGAACATAAAATTAGAGCTATTAGTAAGACAAGGAGAAGAGAGATGGAGAAAGATTATGGATTCGAAGTACAATAGATGGTATATGACGGTCAAAGGGGTGACGGAACCAGAATATTTGCAAAAGATGAAAAAGGAAGACAAATGGAATAGGGTGGTACGGTTTAGAATGGGTGAAGGAGTAAGAGCTTGTAGATATTGTTTGGATGAAGAGGACAATCTGTGCAGAGTATGTGGGTACGAAGTGGAGTCATGGGCACATGTGTTAGAGAGGTGTACAGGAGAGGAAGATGGACAGTTGAGTGTGGATGAATGTGTCAGATGAATTTTGGATGGTAATGGACAGGGAGTGATGTGGATGAAAAAACTGGAAGAAATAAGAGAAAGCAAGAGATCAGGGCAGAGCCAAACGGGTAATCCTGTGTAAAGGAAAGTAACTTGTGAAAATTTTAAATTTTTAAATCGGTGAAAATGCATTTGATGTTAAGAGAAAACGGAAGCCCCGGAAGATCGCTCATTGTCTGTAGTCTAAGTGTAGTACTAATATGATTGTTATTATGTAAGGCGTTGCATTAGAAAATAAGTAGCGGTTAAGGTAGACTAAGGATTAAATGTAAATATATGTACAGGGAGCGGAGGCCCTCAAACCCGTAAAAGGGAGAGTTCAAATATACAATACAATACAATACTTAATTTTTCATGCAAAATAACTTAGATATAAAATAATTTTTTTCGATTTTAAAATTTGAATTTTTTTAAAAGCCCTCTAATGATTATTTTGATTTTATGTTTAAACTGTCTATAAACCATTACAGACTTGTATTTCGCAAAGTGCCATTGAGTTACTAGACTGTGAGGTTGAGCTTGGTTGAGACTCACCATGAGATTCTATATTATCGACATTGCTTGTCCACTTAACCGGAACTTGCAGGCAACCTATACAGCCAAAATCCAGAAGTATAGCGAGCTAAGACATGAAGTGAAGACAATATGGAAGAATGTGAAACATGCATCTATTCATCCTGCTGTGACTTCGGCTACAGGCAATGTGCTCGCAAGATGCACTAAACATCTCAAACATCTAGGAGTCAGTAGGGTACAGGCATCAACTTAAAAAGTGGTTTTACTAAACACCTGGTGCATTGTAAGGAAATACTTAACATAACTAAATTTGATCTCAACTTAACATGTTCGCAAAAGGTTTCACACATCGTTATAAACTTTTGACATCTTAACTCATCAGGTACTTGAAGTAGTCTGCGATTGATGATGATAACCTGGTTTCACCCGAGAAAGAGGTTGATAACACAAAAATAATAATAAAAGGTTACTAATAACACAAAGTTTCGTACAAAAGTCTAACTTGCAAATAATAATATTGCATTTAAAACAAATTAAAGTTAGTGGATGATCAAAAATAATATTACTGAAGTCGATACCTTGTTTTTGAGAATTAAAAATTAAGAGACCGGAAATTATTAAATTTAATTATAAAAGGAGATGAAACCTGAAAGAAGTAATAGCATACATTTTTCTTTTCGCTGAATATTTTAATGGCCCGAGGAGGCGAAACGTCCCAGTGCGGTAACGAGTTCACACGCGCAATACGTACCCTCGAGCGTCAAACGCAAGGCCACGCGTCGCATCTCATAAATAAAGGGTCCTACGACAAAAACAAACTCATTTTCGAATTTTGAAATAGTTAAATGACCAATTAGAATTTTAATTAAAATACGACATTTTAATTGGTACTTCAAAGCCGAAAAACCAAAGCGGGCACATACACGGTTTCCTATCTATATGTATTTCAACGTGTTTAAAAATAAATGAAACACAGGTCGGGTACAGCCAAGAAAATAATGGCTAACCCCACTAACACACAAAGAGATCACGATAGATTGGACTTGAAAGGTGCTGCTGCACTTCCGATCGAAAATGTTAATTCTAATAATACCACAGCGAGACCAATAATCAAAAATTTGGTCCCAACTAAACCCAAACACACGGACAATAAGTCAGATAAAGACAGGTTGACCCAAACAAAATAAACAGAACAAACTCAAATTATTAACAACCAAACCCCACCACAGGACATTACTCAAATTCCAAACAGAACCTTCGAACCAATAGATAACACATTCTTTTAGGATAACGAAGATTTTCCCACACTAGACGCTCCCATCCCAAGGAATAACTTGAGACAATTAAATAATGAAACTTTCGAACGCGATTCGTTCTTAAAAAATAACATGCAGTTTATAGATTTTTCAAAGAGAAGGAAGAAAGGGCAAATAATTTAAGGATTGGATTGCAAGATACAGATGAAAGTTAACTTTTAGAGTACAGAAATAACTCCAACCAAAATAGATCACGTAGACTCTCAAGAACAAATAACAGATCAAACAGACGTTGAAGAACTCACATTAATAACACAGATACAGAGTATGAATCCGATAATCGAATAAATAATCAAACGATTCCAGCCACTTATTTTCCTTTCGGCATGATACAAACTCGTTTTAAAATTATGAGTGATTGGCCAATTAAATTCCGAAACAATAGAAACGATCGTCCCGCGCATTTCCTCAAAGAACTAAAAAGATTTAAATGGTGCTATAAAATCAACGATCGGGATATTGGGGTCATTCATAAATCATATGACCTTAAGGGGGGGGGGCAGGAAAATATCACGGACAATCACAAGGGTGGGCGAGGGTGGAGTTGGGGGTGAGGGGTCTTCAAGCCAATTACGTGATGTCTTTATTTATACATTTATTTTCAAAAAATATTTTAAGAAACACAATTTCCGGCTAATCTTCTTATGTAACAAATGACATAAAATGGAAAATCGAAGAAAACTATAGTTGCAAACATCAATAGATTCGGCTCATTTATAGGAAAATATATATCAATTGATAAAATCTTACCTTAAACTCAAAATTAGTCAAATACAGGACAGGCTAACTTAAAACATGTTCAAAATTATGTAACAAAGCAATTTATTTGTTTGGCAGGGACTCGTCCGAAAGATTTGTTTCGTTGCGTTACGTTATCCAACAATTACCGAATCTTTTGTTGCCTTTTCTTTACGTTCTGACAGATGGAAAGAAAATCAAAAACGAAAATGTTATAACCTCATATTTTATCCGTCTGCCTTTTATTATTTATATAAGATGCAAAACGATTCGAATAAACTTTTTTTTACAACGCATTTCGTTACGATTTTGGTATTTTGAATAACGTAACTTAAATCAAGTGAATAAAGTTACGTTTTGGCAGTATAAAAACAGAACGAAAATCACGAAAGTATTTTGTTTCGTTTCGGTCGGGTCCCTGTTTTGAACCTAATTAATTTATTGATTTCAAAGGAAAAATATTGATAAAAAAAGTTTTAAAGACTACTTAATTATATACTTTTTTCTTATCTGGTGCTGCCTTGGCAAGAAACGTAAACTTTTTTTTAGACAATTTGTCAATTTTCATGATTAAAAAAAAAAAATTTCAACGGATTTCAGAAAAAGACAAAAAAAATTGGCAGAATTAGACAAGATAATATAAATACATAATAATTCTGTCAAATTAAAAAATATAACACTTTAACACAAATTTTGGCCACTTTTTGATAACCCGCGTTTTCAATTTTTTAAATTAATTACGTAAGGCTTTTTTGGTCTGAAAAATTTTACGAATCCTTACTTAAGGTGGAAAGGGACACAAAGAATTTCTTACGTAAGTTGCCTCTATCTAATTATTATTTTTTACAATCTGCTTTGGCTCCTGAAAATCCTCTAAAACGATGAGCCCTTTGGAAAACCCTCCAAATTCTTTGAGATTCCGTGAAATCTTCTGAAATATTCAGAGATTCCTTTTAAATCTATGAAATCTCTTGAAAATTCATTAAAATCTTTTAAATCCGTCGGAATCTTTCCGAATGTCTTGAAATCACTTTAAAAAAATTAAAAGCCATTCATATTTCTCGAAATCCCTTAAAATCCTTTAAATTTTTCATAAATTCTTTGAAATTCCTTCAAATTTTTGAAATAATTCGAAATTCATAAAATATCTTAAAATCCCTGAAAACCCCATAAAGTCTCATTTGACTAGCGGAAATCGTTCTCAATTAATTAAAATCCCTCAAAATCGCTAAACATCCATCAGAATCCTTCGATATCACTTGAATTCCCATAAAATATGATTAAACTTATTAAAGTCCTTTAAAATCCAGTAAAATCAATTGAAAAATTAAGATTCTGAAATTGTACTAGGTAATATCTTTAAACACGTAAAATATTTTTAAGCCATTTGAAAATTGTGAAACCTCAAGTAATGCTTTGAAATCATTTTAAATACCTTAAAACCTTTTATAATCCCTTTAAATCTCATGAAGTCCCTTAAAAGCTTTGAAAATCTGTGTAAATTCCGTAAAGTTTTTGTTGAAGATATATAGAATTTTCTTATAGTTTCATATTTTTGAGATTGTCACACAAAATACAGTCTTACTGTAAATATAGAATTCGCAATTAACAGATTTCAAAAAGCATTTTAATGTTCTCTGTGATGTTATGTAAATAGTCGTAATTTTAACCCTCAAACGGTACACTCCTGTCTGGCCCCTACTCAAGGTACACTGGTGCGAATTGGTTTTCTGCAGTGTTAATATTAAATATTCAACATATTCAACATATAATAAACATCTGGTATATATTACGCATATTTAACATATTTATTTAATATAGTGGGGATAAGCGGCTGCAGCTGTGCCTGCGTAAATGCCAGCAAAATAAAAAAATGTCCGGTGGTAATTTGCACCAGTCTACCGCTTGAGGGTTAAGAGAAAGTCACGTGATCATGGTGGGGGGGGGGGGGGGGGGGGGCAGCAATAACATCACGGTCAGTCACGGGAGGAGGTGAGGTTACACATTAGCGAAAGCCAGATTATGTGATTTATGGATGGTCCCATTCTAGAAAATTTAAGCGCGTAGTTAATAGAAGATGCTAAAGACTGGTGTACGATAAATAAAAATTCTTGAAGAACACTCCGGTTTTTTCAAAGATTTAAAAAATGCGTATATTGATGAAAGGTTATTAGCGGAAATTAGACGGAAAATTAAATTTTGTAATAAAAAACGGACGCAAGACATTCACTCATACTTGACTAAAATTAAAACATTATTTACACAACTATATCCTAGAAAAAATCATGAATGGGAATTACGTAGAACCTATGAAAACCTGAGAATTGAATATAAGATGTACATTCAAGGAAATGATTTCGCATTTTTTGAGCAATTAAAAGATTTAGGTAAGGAATTGGAAACTGAGCTAGCCAAATGAAAAATTCGAAGGCAAGTTTTACAAATTACCGATCCTGAAATCGAGAATAAAAATGAATAAAAGCGCAATAACGGTGACGGGGATACAAATAATTCCGAAAATAATAGCCAAATTTCCAACCTAGATTTCAGTAAAATTACCGACCTAGATTCCAAAGCAACAGACCAAGTTATTGATTTAACTCTTATAACCAAATGTTACCAATGCTTAACCAAATGATATTAGGCTTAACTCAAGGTCAGAGTAACCCAATGATCGAATTACCAATACAAAAAGCGGAACAAAATTCAGAAAATAATTATAGTGAACAAAATTCCCAAAAACAAAATTACGGGAATAAAAATCAAAAACCGGGTAATAATACTAGCAAGGAGTCACAAGATAAAACAAGTTCAGACTGGGACAAAGAACCGGATTGCCGGGTCATTTTAAGATGAATGCTCATATTACGCATACAACCAGGGGAACTGGAAGGGCGGGTATTAGGACTGAGAATATTAAAACCTTATACCGAAACGCCAGAAATGTTAAATTAGGATGAAGAGATAACGTAAACACGTTGTCATTTAATGCCGAAAATAGCTTATTTCAAATTTTAGTAGATATAGGTTCCACACATTCTTACACTGAAAAGAAATTATTGGAAACGGTCGATACGATTGCACAGGTAGTAATTGCAATTATAATCAGAAAACAGTCGAAACATTTAATGTCAAGGTTAGTCCCAAAATAAAATCCGTAAGCATCCTAGGTAGGGACATAATAAAAGTCCTACAGATGACCCTAAACTATGACTCAGAAACTTGGAGTTTACGAGGGAGTCCTCCCACATGCTATCCTATAAAAGCATATCATAATCCCAATAACGAATAATAAAATAGAAACTAAACCTGACATTAAAGTAAAAGAGAATGAGCAAATTAAAAAGGCAGTTATTAGGAATAAACCGTTGATTAAAAAATAAGAAACTAGGAATATACATAGAAACCGAAATTCGGAGGTAGTATTAACCTCAAAAGTGTTAGAGAACTAAACAAAAGTAGTCCAAGGTTACAAAATAGCGAAATTCCCCTAGTACCTATCAATCCTAACCAATTCCCAAAAACACAAAACGCCCCAATTTCTGCAACAAATTCTAAGGAAGATATCCCAAGCTCAATTAGCATCCCCAAAAACAACAAATTCCAACCTCTAGAGAGCATCCCCACCCACGGCACAAGCGACGATTTGAGCACAGAAGACTCGCTTAATTTAACAAAGCCTAGAATTAGGAGGAAAAATAAAGAAAACAATTCAGAAAAGATTTTTGACAATAGTAAATACGTGGGAACATATAAGGATAAAGATAGTAATCTTCAGAAAAATAAAAAATTTACTGATCAAAAAAAGTTAGGAAAGGGATCTCAGGAAGCAAATGAGATATTAGAAATTGATAATAGAAGTCAATGGATTAATTTCAAGAATAAAGCGATCAAATTAGATGACATTTCGGATAGTTTATGGGAAATTGACGAACAGAATAATTGTTCGCCAGAATTTTGCGAATGTATTGTCGACCTTAAAGAAAGCCAACAATCACAGTAAGAAAAACTTTTAGATGACAAAATAAAAGTAGATCAGGGAAAAGAACATCTTGTTCTGATTGGTGAAACCCTATATTAATTATCAAAAAACCGGACAGAGACTATAGATTTTGTTTATATTTTAGAAAGGTTAACAATATTACTAAAAAGGACCACCACCCAATCCCACTCATCACAGAAATACTGGACACTTTTGGATCAGCAAAATAGATTTTGAAAATTGATTTAAAAATAGCCTAGTTACAAATACCATTAGACAAAAGTTCAAAACCAATTACAGCATTTACAATCCCTGGAAAAGGCATGTACCAATTTGAAAGTATGATATTTGGTTTAACCAATGCCACAAGTTTTTTGTTATTTAGATGCTATTTGTAATAGTAACTTAAAATTTTGACGACCATTTAAAATATTTGAATATTGTATTATAGACCAAGAGGTATATTGTGTGCCAGATGGGTTCGACTTACAATAACGAACGTAAAGATGCGTGACTTGCAGGTCTGAGTGGAAGAGGTGAGTGGTGGCGATCTGGCAAAGGTGCAAATTTTCATGGTTAATTAATGTGACTCGGAATAGCTTGAAAATTTGTGTACATGTAGAAGATGACATATAAATAGCACATGCGAATTTTGAGTCACCTGAGTTGACGTAAAGGTGCTATAAATAACCTTCAAAGTTGCCGGGAATTCAGGTGAAATTTCTTAATATTGATTTTACAGGAAAAAGTTTCAAACAAAAGTCATTTTTTGATAAAACTGATACATTTCGAGAAAACATCGATTAAAAAATACGAGAACAATCGAAAGCTGTTTTTCTGTCCAGGAAGTCATATTTTAGAAAATTATCAAGAGAGAAAAAATGCTCCCCAGTAGGTTTACTCCAACTTTACTGTGTAATATTTTATTCTAATGTTTATATTTACCAAGTTATGCGCATTTTTCATGTTTTTTTTTCATTTTTCCTTTCACCTGTTCCATCTGCAGCAATTTAAAAGAAGGTGTTCTCAAAATGAGAACATCAATAGTGTAAGTCTTGTATAACAAATCGGCGTCAACAACTTTCAGGTAAAATAATAACTTATTCTCCTATAAACAATAACAAACAGAGTCACGTTCTCAGCTTCTAATTTACGTAGAAGGTTATAATAAAGCTGAATATTATTCTAAAAAATTAAATAACAACAACGCTTTACTTTCACATTTACATTATTTATTGGTGTTAAAGTTTATACTTTTTCCGTTGGAATGTATTCGATCGTTATTACCGTAACGAAAGTAAATTTCCCGGACGCAGCATGGGGTCGTCTCAGATTTTTCGATGGCTATTGTCCTAGGCGTAGACGGTGACACTGCTTGAGAGACCCCATGCTACGCCCGGAAAATTGACTTTCATCACGGTAATAAAGATCGAATACATTCCAACGGAAAAAGTATAAACTTTAACAACAATAAATAATGTAAATGTAAAAGTAAAGCGATGTTATTTAATTTTTTAGAATAATATTCAGCTTTATTACAACCTTCTACGTCCATTAGAAGCTGAGAACGTGACTCTGTTTGTTATTGTTTATAGGAGAATAAGTTATTATTTTACCTGAAAGTTGTTGACGCCAATTTGTTACACAAGACTTACACTATTGATGTTCTCATTTTGAGAACACCTACTTTTAAATTGCTGCAGATAGAACAGGTGAATGGAAAAATGAAAAAAAGAAACATGAAAAATGCGCATAACTTGGTAAATATAAACATTAGAATAAAATATTACGAATTAATGTTGGAGTAAACCTACTGGGGAGAATTTCTTCTCTCTTGATAATTTTCGAAAACATGACTTCCTGGACAGAAAAACAGCTTTTGATTGTTCCCGTATTTTTTAATCGATGTTTTCTCGAAATGTATCAATTTGATCAAAAAATGATATAGGAATGAAAATATCCATCTTTCGAAGCAGAAAAACTTTTGTTTGAAACTTTTTCCTGTAAAATCAATATTAAGAAATTTTACCTGAGTTTCCGGCAACTTTGAAGGTGATTTATAGCACCTTTACGTCAACTCAGGTGACTCAAAATTCGGATATGCTATTTATATGTCATCTTCTACATGCACACAAATTTTCAAGCTATTCCGAGTCACATTAATTAATCATGAAAATTTGCACCTTTGCCAGGTCGCCACCACTCAGACCTGTAAGACACGCATCTTTACGTTCGTTATCGTAAGTGGAACCCATCTGGCACACAATATACCTCTTTCCTATAATTACATCATTTTTGTCATGAGCTCTTGGTCTATTAGACAAAATAAATCAGGCGAATTTAACGAGCAGTCCGAACAAATTTGAGTTCGGCTGCTCGAAAATCAAATACTTAGGTTTTAAAGTAAATGACAAAGGACATCAAATGGATAGTGATAAGTACAACAAATCCTAGACTTCCCCAAGCCTGAAAATACTAAACAATTACAGCGCATTATAGGGATGGGAAGTTGGTACAGAAAATTTAGCCCACACTTTGCTGAAATAATAGAACCGATGAACAGATGACTGGAAAAAGATCAAAAATGGGATTGGGGATTAGAACATTATTAGTCTTTCCAAAAAATTGAAGACCCATTAGCATCAGCTCCAATTTTGACATGTCCAGATTTTACGCAACCCTTCCAACTCGAAACTGGTGCAAGCAACGCAGGACTACTATCTGTTTCAAAAATTCTTGCCCCTCTACAAATCATTGAATAACTCTATAAAAAAATCGCTTAAAAAAAGGAATAACATCTTGTCATTCTTCATTTTATTACGAATAAGCACAACATCATTCGATCGCGATGCGTCCGTAACTTTCTATGCAAATTTGCAGTGAAGGTGAAAAAACGTGGTTAAAAGCACCTTTTATAACTTGGTCAACTTTCAACCGTTGTATTTCGTGGAAAAATGCATGAATTCTTTTGTCAAAAATCGAGTAGTTACCTTGAAGTTTTATTTATGAGTACATTTTCGAAAAATTCGAAAATATTTCTAACTTCGGTGTCGGCAGTAAATAAAAGCAAGGGATGCTAAATCAGCTTCTAATCAAGCTGGAAGGCTCTACTGAGGCTTGAAATTCTACAAAAAAAAATCGACAAATTCAATGGTGGGTTTTTAAAAACAGTTAATTACATCAATTACACGCTATCGCACATTATGTTTTTCCGTTTTTTTTTTTGAGACTGGAGACACAAAAGAAGTCGATAATACTCTCAGCATGTTCCAGGGTATCTATGTCCTGCTTGATCCTTCGCCTCATAAAGTGACCTTTTTTTTCTTCAACTTTCGTACATCTGGTAAAACGTGCCGCGTGGGTCAACCGACTTTGACAATAGAGGACGGTAACTCCTTCAACGTATCGATTACAATTGAGGTCGACTGCCATAGAAAAAAGCAGAAAAAATAATATGCAATAGCGTGTTATTGATGTAATTAACAAATTTAAAAACCCCAACATTGAATTCAAAAGAACTCATGCATTTCTTCACGAAATACAATGGTCGAAAGTTGACCAAGTTACAAAAGGTGCTTTTAACCACGTTTTTTCACCTTCACTGCAAATTTGCATGGAAGTTATGGACGCATCGCGATGAAATGTTATTGTACTTATTCGCAATAAAATGAGGATTGACAAGATGTTTTCCCTTTTTTTAAGCATTTTTTTATGATTAAGTTATTCAGTGATTTGTAGAGGGCCCAAGATTTTTGAAACAGATAGGAGCATATTTGTTTCAGAAAGAAGATAATGATGGAGAGGATCAGAAGTGTTAAACCAACGAGAGAACAGCAACTTCAAACAGAAAACTAGGGGAAATTGTAAAGAACTATAATATCAATTTCGCGAAAGATTAATACGAGAATTTATTTATATACCATATAACCTTTTTGACAACGAAAAATAATTTTAATTTTGCAAAAAATTTACAACTCGAAGAATCTACCATAATGAAACCGAAACACAATTATTGATGGGATATAAATAGTTAAAATCAAAATTGTTGAAGCAAACCTCACGAGGAAACCAAAAGAATTGCAAACTTTGGTTTAAAGGCCGATTTTGAGTTTATATCAAACTTGGACAGAAGGATTAAGGAAATTATAGGTATATACCCGAAACTCCGCTGGGGAGGGTGGCGTACCCGTGATGAAATGGAAGCCCCCGAGGGTTCCCGAGGTTCTGGGCGACGCACAGTAAGGCAATTTAGCAAGAACAGCGTCACAAATCTGTAACCGTTTCAAATTACAACTAAAAATAATGAAACTTGGTACACCGAAGGTATAGGTATCGCTGAATACGAATTTGCTGCAGCAGTTTTGAAATGAAAAGTGATGGTAGCAGTACAAGTGACCAAAGTTGGGTAGTTTTTTTGATCACAAAAAATTAACTTCATACCTACACAGCTTTATGTGCATCAAATTTTAAATGATGTAAAACGTTTTATTTTATGTCTATGATATTGCGCATAACGAATCTTAAATCAGAATTTCCAAAATTCAAATTGGCCGATCCAATATGGGTGTACACGTAAAGAAAAAGTGTATAAATGTTAGTAAAAATAAGAAAAACTAATGAAAGTTTAAATGCGAGGAATTTTTGAGTCGCTGATTACGAATTTTAAAACCGATTTTCAAAATTCAAAATGGCTGATCCTATATGGTGGACAAAAAACTGGGAAAATGTATGAATTTCTGTAAAAATAAGTACCTCGGAATTGTTTGGAACTGTGATTCCGAATATTAGGTTACACTTTCAATATACAGAATGGCCGATCCATTATGGTGGACGGAAAACTTGAAAAATTGATATATCTTTGTGAAAGTCAGTAACCCGGGGTTTTTTGGTCGCTTATTACGAATCTCTAGTCAGATTTAAACATGTTTAAGTGGCTGATGACAAATTGCAGACTAAAAGTTTAAAAGGCTTGTAAATGTTCATAAGAAAGGTTTTTTACTCATTTGGAACTAAAAAAATTTTTAACCTTCAAATTAACACGTGATGCACTTATTACTGGGTCCGAAGAAATAAGCATTAAATAGATGGTCATTAGATTTTGATTTTCAAAACAATCTACTAAAGTAAGTTAATAAAATAATGAAAAATAGAAGAAGATAAAATGAGATTTAAATAAGATTCGTAATCAGCGTCCAAAAGCGTAGTTCCCGAAAATTTGGCGCATCTCGTTTTGGGCAATTGACCCTATCTCGTTCGGAGCGTTCGGCAGGGCAGGGTCGCGGCTGACACCTTAAAAGCGACCACAATGGTAATAAAGCACTCTTAGGGCCGCATTATGCCTGTAGAACGTCGTTCCTGCGTGCGTGTGACACTCGGATAGTATGTGTTCTAGGTACTCAGCGTGTAAATGATATGCTCTGCACCTATCGCTGGGACCTTCTTGACATAATATGCGGTCAGGGTATACTAAGGTGGAAATGACACCGTCCTGGCACGCGGAAGTTGGTGAAATTTTTCAACCTCTGCTTTCTTCACTTCGGCTTTTAAAAGTTTAGCATCTAGATGGAGTAATGCTCCTTTGCCAATCATTTCGTGTTTCCTGACTATTTTTAGGAGAGGATCTCTGTCGTCATTTACAAAGATATAAGCTGTACTGAAAACAATTCGTTTACTTATAACCACAAGCTCAGGATCATTGGGAACGTTAATAATCATTCCTTTCTTCAGATGAATCTTGGCACACTTGTCCGATTCAAAGTCCATACCAATCTCTCCTGTGCACTTCTTGACGAAATTGAAAGCACTCTGAACTTTGCTTTTACCAAAAACATAGATCTTCAGGTTATCCATATATAACACATGAGTGACCTTATGCTCGCAATGATTAGTGTTGCCGCAGAAGTATCCAGGAGACTTTCGTAGTGCGAGAGATAGAGGCAGAAGTGTGATGCAAAAAAACAGAGGGCTCATGGTATCGCCATGAAAGATCCAGATGAGATATTAAATGTAGTTTTCCAAAGGGCCATCAATCTCTCTATGCACCTCACTATGTGTGGACGAACCTTCAAGCTTTCCAACAGATAGACGATAAGTCTATGAGAGGTTGAATCGAAACATTTTCGGTAGTCAATCCAGGCCATTGACAGGACGCGCTGATGGGCTGCAGCGTCTTTACAGACACACCTGTCAATAAGCAGGTTCTCTCGACAGCCTGCTAAACCTTTTTTTCGAGCCACGTTGTTCGTACATCTCTCGCGATACAGGCTCAATTCGTGAACAAACCTGTTGTTTAGGACAGCTGTAAAGATCATATACAGTGTATTCAAACAAGTTATTGGCCTGCAATTCTCTGGGTTGGACAAATTGCCTTTTTTCGGCAGGAGTATAGTGCGTCCTAACACCAGCCACTGCGGAATGGGCGTCTCCGACTTTAAATATGAGGTGAATATTCGGGCCAAATGTTGGTGTATAAAAGTAAACTTCTTCCACCAAAAGTTCTTGATACAATCTGGCCCAGCAGCGAAAAAGTTCTTCGTGCCTCTAAGTGCTTTTTTCACCTCTTCGGCAGTGACTGATGGACATTCCTCCTTATATTTTATAAGGATGTCGCAAAACTCCTTGAAGCGGATGAGATTGTCAGTATCTTCTTTCAACTCCAGTGTTTTCGGGATTTTGTATACCTTTCTCCAAAAAGTCTCTACCTCCTTGGGCTTGGGTGGATTGTTTACAGAAACAGGGAGATCGCTGAAGAGGCGCGATAGGTCAGCGAGAAACTGTTAATTCTCCCTGATCCATCTCTCCCTCTTCTGTATTCTCCTCCTTGCGTCAGATAACAGCCGTATTTTGTCAACAATATGCTGCTTGATTGTCAGCAGCTTTGATTTGTTTAGTGCGTGATTCAAGATCCTTAGTTCTTGGGCAAACTTTCGAACCCTTTCCGTAAACGGTCTACCAGATGTTATGTAGTGAATCACACATTGTACACGGGACGCATTCTGTCTTGTCCATCCAATTTTCTTGTTCAGTTGATTGAAGCGTCTTTTGGTCTTTTGAACCATCGTCGGTTTTAGCCTTCGATTTGAATCAGCCAAAGTTCTCGCAGCACCATAAACTGAGCAATCGATGGTCCAGAGGTCGGACTCTTGCGAGATATCTCCACGAAGGGAGGCATCCATTTCAGCCAGATCTTGGGGCTTAAGAGGAACTTGCATGTTGATGTTTCTCCTTGTACTGAAATTGCAATCATCTTTCAGAAGGTGCCTGCTTTCTGCGGTTGGTCTTAATGTCGCTTCATCTCCGTCTGCAGCTTGATCAAGCAGCGGTTGGGGAAGCGCTCTGCGTACATAACCATTTTTCCGGAGGTAGTCGGCTTGATTTCGCAAAGACTGATGCGAAACGTGCTGAAGCTCTGGGTGTTTCTGGCACCACAGAGTGTGCATCCGCGCCATAAAGCCTGCGCGAACAGGGCTAATGCTGGCATCGTAGCAGTCTAGCACGTCATTCTTAAGCTGATCCGTCCACTCAATGTGGGCGTTTCGCCGGTTCGTCGTCGCGTTTCCATCTAAATTATTTCCAGCACCCCGAACTCTAGGATGATCGGCATTGTTTGCCGACCCATTGTCGGGTGCTCTGAGCGTTCGATCGTTTTGAACCACATCTACAACATTTTGGTGTCTTGGTGGTTTCATTGTTGTTCCCACGAGCAGCTAGGGAAAGGGTTCGTCCATCCTTGTAGAGCCCCGTGTGCAAGGATAAGGCTGATACTCTGAGAGGTCGCCCGGTTTCTCAGGTCACCGTTTTAAACACCTCACCCAGGTGTCGTTTAGCTTTCGGCACGGTTCTAACGCCTTCGCTTAGGGGTTATTCCTTCGGGACCATCCCTGGACATCTGCTATATTCAATATATAGAATTGCTGAAAAAAACAACAAGAATTCAACGATTAAATTTGGACAAACACCACAAAATGCTCCTATTGCTCCTATTATCATTGGGAAGATTCGTTAGCAAAACATGACTGTACATTTGTCTATGAGAATTGTTTAAAAGATTGTTAAATCGCATCGATTTTGTCTTATTGCAACATTAATTTTTGTCACGTTTTATATCCAACCTGTAGATTCTCATAAGCTGAACGTCCCAAAAAATTATATTTATTAATTAATTTGCTTTTGATTTCATAAATTCCCAATTATTTTTTCACTATTTTATTTGAAACAATTGCTGTTTCTTGAAACAATTAAAAAACTAAAACATTATAATTTTTCGGGATGAATCATGCAGTTGATAAATTTCAATAATAATATTTCTAACTTAACATGTTTGTAAATTATTTGAACAATTTTTTTTCTCTCAACAAGTTTTCCCCCGTCAATTGTGAAACATTTTTTTTCTCCAGTTAATGACACAATCAACAAATGATAAGAGTAATATTTTTTCTGTAGGATATTTCTCAATTATTTGAATAATTCAACAAAAGAATTTAACTAAACAAATTTTTCAACCATAAATCGTGAAAAGTTATCGTCTTCTGAAATAAATGTCGCAGATGATAAAAGATAAAAGTAAAATTGTTTGTCGAAGACAGTAATCAACATTATTCACATAAAACTGGACTTTTGCATTTTGTGGGACATTTCAGGGCACAATATAAGGGGGCTGGGGGCGTCAAAGTCAAAAGTTATTGAGTGTAAATTATTCCTTGAACATTCCTCAAGAGCCGATCAAACTTTAATTCACAAAAAGTTAATAAAATGTTCTTTTTCTTTTCATTTTTCCAAAAATCAAGCTTTTTCATTTAAAACCCCATAGTAATTTTAAAAGTGCGGGGCACTAGTTATTGTTGACCAATTTGAAAAAATATGGAATTCCTTTTTCTCTAAATCGCACAAATTTGGGGGGGGGGGG